>JAGDYQ010000048.1:1774609-1794609 GCA_021962125.1 Bulinus truncatus | reverse complement strand
CCCACCACAAACAGATCAACGATTCCCTTCTCGGTTTAAATTATAAAAAAAAATACCGGACAATATACAACATAATAGATTAAACACATAAATAACAACAATGTTCACATTGAGTGTAAGTCAAAAAGTACTATTGCTGGATAAATACACACATACTTACACTGACACACACACACAAAAAAAAAGGTAACTTTACTTACATGGCGGTTTCACAGTCAGTCCATCTATGACGTAAGTATTCCCAAGTCAAAAATTTAAAAAAAAAAAAGTGAATTGGTCAGAATAAAAACAAAATAACAACCAGGAGTGGATCCAGAGAGAGGGTGGAAGGGGGGGGGGGTGCACAATTGTTAGCCACCGTAATGGGGGAGGCTCACAGGGCACTGTGCATGTGGCGCCCTGTGGTAACTGTAATGGGGAAAAAAAAACTACAACAAGGGTTCAGTGTCTTTTCATGTGCTCCCCCTCAGTCCAAACTACACAAGAGGGGAGAGGCCAGAGAGAGAGAGAGAGAGAGAGAGAGAGAGAGAGAGAACTCATCCAATACCGAATAACACAGACCTCGCGCGAGACTCGTCCTGGTTTCTGGTTTTGTGCGTGTAAGCCGTGGGATTTAACCGCCACACGTAACGTCTCTCTCTCTTCTCTCTCTTCTTTCTCTCTCTTTCTCTCTCTCTGTCTCTTCATCTCTATCTCTCTCTATCTCTCGGATCTCTTCATGTATCTATGATCTTTCAATATCTTTTTCATGTCTCCAACATGTCCATTCCTCCTCCAACATTAATGGTATGTAGATAAATTATACACATCGTCACATCTGCGTCACTCCCTTTTGTGACTTCATTTCCTGTAACTTCATGTAACACATTATTTATTTGCATAACACTGGCGGGCGGGGGGGGGGGGACGGGAAGAGAGAGAGAGATTGGGGGGGGGGGGTGGGGCGGAGGGGGGAGGAGAAGCGCAGACAATAATTGCACACGCTGACAAATATTACAACTCATGTAAGAATAATAATACTTTGATGAACGGTTGTGAGGGTGATGTTGTGCGCCGGGGTTGGCAGAGGTGATAACGGATGTTGCCAACTAATCTTCTCCCCCCCCCCCGTGACAATCAGAGAACATGGTAAGACAGTCTATATGTATATATATATATATATATATATATATATATATATATATTCCCTGTTTAATTTACAAACCTCTAGTTCTGTAGCCCATAATAGAGAAATAGAGTATTAGTTTAGAGAAATAGAGTATTAGTTGTAGAGAAATAGAGTATTAGTTGTAGAGAAATAGAGTATTAGTTGTAGAGAAATAGAGTATTAGTTGTAGAGAAATAGAGTATTAGTTGTAGAGAAATAGAGTATTAGTTGTAGAGAAATAGACTAATAGTTATGAATAATAAGATTCTCGATCCTTTAGAACTGGGCACAACAGATTAAGACGACACATGTTCCGAAGGCTAGGCATTGGAAAGAGTGAGGACTGCCCATGTGGGATGTCTCCCGAGAACGCAGAACATGTTCTTCAATCCTGCCCTTTACATGACACAGCTCGCAACAGGTTCTGGCCACAGATGTCCCCCTTCAATCAAAAACTTTATGGGAGCGAGACGGACCTGGATGCCACCGTGCAGTTCATCATAGCTAGACCCCTCAGCCGGCGCCGCGCGCCGGCTACGCCGCCGAATTTTCGTCCGCCGTAAATCCGCCGAAAAATATGCGGCACGCCTCATTAGCCGCCGTATTTCGTTCGCCATTATATTAACTGTCGCATTACTTAATCTTATTGCACATGACCTTGCTGACCATATCAGCTCTGTCTTGAAAAGCTTTTCTGTTGATCACAAAATGCTATCTGCCATGATGGTGCTGCAATTATGATAAAGACTTAAAAACTTTTGAAGGTTGACTTTTATCAGCACTTTACAGCACACGTATTGCACCTTAATACTACAGACAGCATCAATAAAAATGAAGAATTTCAAGACCGCAAACATAGAAGACGATGCAGCATTTGCAGAGGATAAAGAAATGATAAAGACCCTGAAAGAAGGCATGTCTTCGGTGTATATATTGCTTCTTGTAGATGATCAGCTCAGTGCATCAATGATGGATGCCTCTGAGAGCAGCACTAACGCCATCAATGGCAGTCATAGACACAATACAATGATAAGTCAGTGAAGGCATCATTTCCAACGCGTTGGAATTCAGCACTGATGATGATTCAGTCTATACTTTACTTGAAAAGATGATGATGATAAAACTTTATTTCTGTTGTTTTAAATAATAAAACTTTTCCCCAAGTATTGTAAAACTGTTTTATTGCTGAAGTTTTATCAATTCAATATTGTCTAGGCGTCAGCCGAATTTTAGCCAAATATTTCGTAATCTGCCAAAAATCAGCCGAAAATCAGCCGCAAATGTCAATTTACTCAATTTATGGTCAAATTCGGCTACGCCGGCTATCAGCCAAAAAATTATGTCAGCCAGCCGAAACTTAAAAAAAAATTCGGCTGGCAGGTCTTATCATAGCTATAGGCCTGGTCGTTTGAAATCCTCCATGATCATATAATCGAGAACAAAGAAGAAGAAGTGATAAATTTAAATTTTCCCGCGACCCACCTGAAATTCGTCCGCGACCCACCTGCCAATTTACAAAAAAAAATGTATACGCATACAGAAATGATATACATGTATATCCAAAATGCAGCAAGTAAAAAAAAAATAATTATCCTTAAAGAAAGTGTATAAGTTCTCCGACGAAATGTAAGAAAACTATGTATAAACGTCTGCCAGATCCGATTGGATTTGGCGGGTCATTTAAAAAAATGTAGAAGAAAACTAACTGAAAAATTCGGTAGAAAAACTGTCTGATCATTAGGATTGATCTCCCTTTATATCCATTTAAGGTCAAGGCTGATTAAGGTCAAGGTAATCAGGGAAGCCGTCTACCTATCTGACAGTGTTTGCCGATCTATTGGTTGGCCTATTCTTTCTACCTGCATATGTAGCATATTACATTGCACACACTACATTCATACATTGGACTCACACTGACCTAAATCTCCTGTCACTCCATCACAAATTAGACACACACTGACCTAAATCTTCTGTCACCCCCCATCATAAATTAGACTCACACTGACCTAAATCTTCTGTCACCCCCATCATAAATTAGACTTACACTGACCTAAATCTTCTGTCACCCCATCACAAATTAGACTCACGCTGCCCTAAATCTCCTGTCACGCCCATCAAAAATTAGACTCACACTGACCTAAATCTTCTGCCACGTGTGAATTTACAACAACTATATCCTGACATTTTTTAAAAGCGTCCAAAGGAAAAGTTGAAATCTGAAACGGCCAAAGAAAGCAAAATCGATTTTATGACAAGAATAATACTCAACAGTTTAAAGAAAGCCTAGATCTATGATCTTATTTAAACTCGCTGTATAGAGAACTCTTCGTGTGTTGCATCTGATTGTGTTATACAATTTCACTTATCAGAATGTGAACTTTTAAAATAGTGGTAATACAGAACACGGGGTTTCGAACTTATGCCAGTTTTGACTTAAATTTGTTACGGAAACTATGTCATATCATATCCGGCAGGATGTCATATCATATCCGGAATGATGCCGTATCATATCCGGAATGTTGTCATATCATATCAAAAATGATGTCATATCATAAACGGCATGATGCCATATCATATCCGCCATGATGTCATATCATATCCAGAATGATGCCCTATCATATCCGGCATGATGTCATATCATATCCGGCATAATGTCATATCATATTCAGAATGATGCATATCATATCCGACAAGAAGGCATTATCATATCCGGCATGATGTCATATTATATCCAGCATAATGCCGTATCATATCCGGAATGTTGTCATATCATATCAAAAATGATGTCATATCATAAACGGCATGATGCCATATCATATCCGCCATGATGTCATATCATATCCAGAATGATGCCCTATCATATCCGGCATGATGTCATATCATATCCGGCATAATGTCATATCATATTCAGAATGATGCATATCATATCCGACAAGAAGGCATTATCATATCCGGCATGATGTCATATTATATCCAGCATAATGCCATATCATATCCAGCAAATCTCCTTTCAAGAAATTTTTTTTTTCGTATCTTGCCATCTTTCTGAGCATCTCTCTATATCAGGTTCCATCTCTCTATCACAATGTTTCTCAAAGTGGGGGGGGGGGGGGGGCGCAACACGCTAGTGGGCCGCAGCCGCGAAACAAGATTAATACTGAAAAAGATCGGGGGGGGGGGGGGACTGTATTGTTGTAGCTCTCCTGGGGGCATGGGCGTTTCTCTTTCGACTCTGCGCCATTTTGTTTACTTGACAGGTGGCTGGGGCCTGACGGAAGGAGAGAATGACATACATTTAAAAGTGAGATGGGGGTGGAGGGGGGGTGAAACAAGTGTCATTCCCACTCCCCTCCTCCTAACGAGGTCAACTGGCGCCATCATTGAAAAGGACAATTTAGTGAGAGACACCAGTCACGTGATATTTTTAAAAAGGGGGGGGGTATAATTTGGACTTTAGTGGAAGAAGACAGTCAGGTTACAGGTATAGAGTTAATTCAAAGGTTCCCAGCTTGAGGGGGGAGGCCCCCAAAAAAAATTTTTTATATTAAGTACTAAGTAAATTATCTCATGTCATGGTGTCGAATGTCAAAATGCAGGGGACTCCCCCCCCCCCAAAAGGCCAAGCCGCCCCCCCCCACCTCCCGGGCCCCCCCAAATCCCTAAGTTTGGCATTGGCTGGTGAAGAAATAAGGGAGAAAAAAGGGGGGGGTGATCATGAAATCAAATGATTTACTGATGCACCCGGTTCTCTACTCTTGTCTCCGGCCGGTTGATTACTCTGTAATATTGTGGGTGTTGTTATCTTGTAATCACAACTGTACATATTCTATCGAGCTAGTTCAAATATAAAAAATGAATGTTGTAACCTCCATGTAGTTATTTCTGTAAATGTTTTTTTTTTTGTAAAGCTTTACATAAAACTGAACACAACTAAAGTAAATTTTAAACAATCTTTGTCTCAAAATAACTCTCAAAGAAAACTATTCGTATTAAACCCATAAATTAAGAACCCACCGTGGCCCTAGATTGATAAAGTGTGCCCAGGCACGCCGAGAGGAGGGGGGGCAGGGGGGTCATTGCCAGGGGGCCCGCATCTGTAAGGGGGCCCGGCCGCCCCGACAATGTCATTTTTTTTCACGACGTATGGTTTATTAAGGGGCCCGCAATGATGTCATGCCCTGGGGCCCGTGTTGGAATGGAGCGACCGATTATCGGATCGTATCGGACCGATATCGGTTAATATCGGATCGGCCGATTGTTAGGAGCGACCGATAGTCGAACCGATATTGGCACGAGGTTAACCATCGGACCGGCCGTTTTTTGCCGCCGGATACATTGTTTTTTTTCACAACAGAGTTGCAGAAAAAAATCAGGAATAACCCGATTCTATAACCAGATCAGACAATTTAAAAAAGGAAAAAACCGTTCACAGAAATTATTTCACACCACAAAATTGTATTAGAGATATGACCTGAAACAATAGGATTGGTATTTCTTTAATTTAATTTATGACCTTGAATGATACAATTAGTGAACATCTGTGTGTATTTTTTTGGGACAGGCTGTAGGGGGTAAACAAGACACGCGTGGGCGAAGGTATCTGTTGGTCATACAGCACGAGGAAAACACGTGTTTGGCATTGTTGTTGCTTAAGGGACTGCCCATTAATTACGTCAACAAAATAGGGGGAGGTGGGGTCAGAAATTTTTGACAATTGTTGAGACAAGGGGAGTGGGGGTCAAGAAAAGTAGACGTCAACAATGTTATTTTTTAATTAATATACTATCAATAGCAGGTAGCACCATGAAATGTTGGTAGTTCTGTGTTGAAGACCGTATAATTGATCGCGGTTTGAATTTAAAGTAATCATATTCTATTATTTTGCTACATAAACATTTTTGGAAGCCACCCCTTTTTAGGGGGGTAAATCAATGTTGACGCAATTTTGTAGGGGTCTCTGGAAGTTTGACAAGTTGTTGACAAGGGGGAGTGGGGGAGGTTAAAATCGCCAAAAATTTGTTGACATAAATAATGGACAGCCCCTAAAAAGAAAATATCGTTATCGGTAAACGCTGGGGGAAAATATCGGTATCGGACTATCGGTAAAAAGGCATATCGGTCGCTCCCTACTCTTGTAACTAACTTCTCCTCACTACGAACTTCCCTAACTTCTCTTAACTAACTAATGTCCGAATCCAGTCGTATTTATACCCATAACGTCCGTTCCACTACCCCAAGTACGTCATAGCCTCTTTATATTGATCCTACTACTTAATCTTTTCATGAGCGCCACCTGGTCGTCATTGTTAACCCTACGGCTTTTCCAACGTCGCCTTACGTTTTCACACTTTTGCTGTCTACTATTCAATTGTTTACCCACCTTGTCCTAAGTCGTCTGTAACTTGCTCTTAGCTTATTGTATTAATCCTACTTCTTAGATAATCTAAAACGTCGAAGGGGATTGTTCCTGTCTCTAAATTACTTAGCTCGTCACATCTCCCCTGCTAGTAAACATGATGCAATCATGCCATACAAAAACCATCAAAATTATATTTTATCTATAGCCAAACTAACACAAAATACTTAAAACAATTAGCACATTATCAGACCCGCAGGTAACAATTCGGGGTAGTCTACAACACAAAACGTAACATTATGAGTTAATTGTTTTCTAAGTAACGAGATGATAACATTACTTAATGTAATTTGCAACTTGTCTATTACCATGATCAATACTTGTGGGTGTGCTGGAACTGGTCCTAACCCATATTCAAGCCGGATTTTGCACTATCCGGTAAAATCCGGTTCTGCCGGATTTACATGTATCCGAAAAAACCGATTCCGGAATCCGGAAAATACCGGATTTCTGAATTTGCCAGATTTTGTGACTCACGGACCATAATCTGAAAATAAAAGTAATTCTTTCCTAATTCACACGATCACGATACATTAATCGATTGTTTCAAGCGTTGAGCTTGTTTAATGTTTTGAACATAGAGTCAGCACCGCTAATAGCGGCCAATCGGCCCAATCCCATACATGATAGTGCGGATGAGTAATTATTATTAGTGACGTCATCTTAACCGCAATCGCCAATGACTTTGTAACAGAAATAATAAGCAACTATACTGCCCAAGCGCCTGGTCGTTAGCCCGCCACAAAATAAATAACAGAAATGAATGGTTTTTGATAACTCAACATTTAAGTTATTTAGATTTCTCTGAGAGATGGAAAAGATGTCTTCTTTGTTATTAAATTAAAAATGCAACACCCAAGAGATTTCCTGTTGAAAAAAATAGTTCAAATATGGAATATTAACATGTAAATGAAAAATAGAATATTTTTCCATTCTGAAATTTCCGTGAAGAAATACACTTAATCTTCTGAAGACTAATTAATATAACAAGTCACAGTGTTGGTAATCTAACCTAACGTAACGTCTTCCATTAAAAGCACTCCTTCCAATTTATTTATTTTATAATTCTATTTTATAATAAAGGTTATTATAATTCCTATTTAAACTAGGAATTAAAAGTCAAAATATGCTTTAAAACAATTTACCGTAATTTTAATTCATATTTTGATTTATATTATCGTTCACTCACTATTGAAAATGCGTATCATTTTTTATGGGCAATTAATTATCATTGTTGATGGCTCTAGATAATTTAAAGTTCTTGGTGATCTCTATGCTTTTCACCAAGCCATCTTCGGCGATTCTCGCTTGTGCTATGATCAGCCTTTGGTTAAAACCAGGCTTGCGAAGTCGGAGCCGGAGCCGAGGAGCAGGGAGCCGCTACTTTTTGCTGGAGCCGGAGCCGAAAAATCTGGCTGCTCCACGGCTCCCAAATGCTTTTTTTTTACAGCAGAATTTTTTTTTAGCTTTAAAATTCCAAATTTGTTTGATTGTTTGCATCCTACAATTTGAAATGTTGTTATTTTTACGAACGCCACAACAGTAACAGCGTTAAAATGATAGCGTGCACGCACATCACCACAAGAAATCTTTAATGGTAAATCGTTTTGTTCGTTTTTAATCTTGTTTACTCTCTAAAATTTTTTAACGGCTTGTTATTTAGTTATATATAGTTAAAACAGTTTTATTTCAGAATAATTGTATCAATCATTTAAAATAAATTTTTACTAAGACGACAAATAGAGCGCGTCATTTTGTATTATTATTTTGACCGCGAATCAGGCCCGTAGCGTGTGTGGGGGTTGTGCGGAGGGGCTTAGCCCTTGCGTTTTGTCTGTCCCCCTCTGCTTATTTGCTCTACTTATTTGCTCTAATGTATTAACGGCCCCCATATTGCCTGCCCCTGTTGTAGAATACCTGGCCCCTGCTGTAAATTACGCTACGGGGCTGCCGCGAATTTGCAGAGATTAAAAATGATCGCTTTCTGTATTAAAAAATAGAGTAGATAAATTTATGAGGCTATTGCTATACGGACCCGGGTCCCAATAAAATCCGATTGTTATTCGGACCCGTGGCAAAATATGCATCAAGCTTAGCTATATTTAAACTTTATTTGACGGAACCCGAAAAATAATACAGAGTCCGCTTAGTGGAACCCTAGACACTGAGTAACGATTAAATCGTACAATTCAAACAATTATAT
This sequence comes from Bulinus truncatus, assembly GCA_021962125.1. NCBI lineage: Eukaryota > Metazoa > Mollusca > Gastropoda > Planorbidae > Bulinus > Bulinus truncatus. Next base: position 1,785,843 of record JAGDYQ010000048.1, on the reverse strand, counting down.
AAAAACAATAATGAAGTTTATATAGCTAAGCTAAGTGCATATTTGCCACGGGCCCGAATAACAATCAGACTTTATTGACGGGGTCCGAATAAAAATCGGAGTTTATTGCGACTCCGGTCCGAATAATCACTTCGAATTTATAAATAATAAATATAAATACTGAAGTCTTTAAAATATTTTAAATAATGTATCGTTTTACTATTTAGAACAGTGTAAATTGTTACAACTATGTCACTACGTTGCAAATAATGTCGGACAATAAATCCTACAAATATATTAAAACGTCATGAAAATTAGGTCAATGAAATATTTGTGATTCTTTCTACAGTTCTACGTAATAAAATGTTAGGTAACCATAATTTGCAGGAAACAAATCATCATCTATTACATAAAAGTCACATCATGCAAGTATAAATTCCTCTAAACAAATAAAATTATCGTCAATATTAAACAAACAAAACGATATCTTCCAATACACATAAATCAACAAATAAACACTTTAAAAAATGCCATATTTTGTACAAACATTAACCCTTTATGGTACATCAGTAATTGAGATGTCAAAATGGTCGAGGGTCAAACTATTTTACAAAATGTTCTCGCCAGTTGCTATTTAAGCCCCTTTCCCTGCATCCAAAGAACCCATATTTTGATTATCTCCTGATGGAAGTTATTTTAGGTATAGACTTCGGAGTACAGTGTGGTAATGTGGCTTAAAGCATGACGTTACCATACGGCTACAATCTCTGTCTTCGTACACGTGGGCACTTCTGTCGTAAACCTGACATTATGAATATTATTGCCTCTCCTTCCTCTGATATTGTTGGTCATAACTACCCCTATATTGTAAAACGTTGTTATTACCCTGCCTACACTGTGTGGTCCTTGGACTTTTTATTTACCCTATTCCCATTTAAACAACGTTGCTCTCTCACATCAAACTGCCTTCTAGTCCTGCTTTTTCCCCACTCGCATTTGTGATGCCTAGTTAGCTCTTTTACCGCTTTACCCTTCTTAGGTTCTTTCCTTTGATTAATTAAATTTAACAATGAGGTGTTTTTTCTCTGTTCATTATGAAATGAATCCTCATCTTGGATAACTTTGTGAACATCATCTATTGTCGGGAGATTTGTCGCTCTCGTTAATGTAGGCTTTCTTTACGCTCCCAACTTCGGTCTTTGTCAATTCATTTGATTTTTTTGTAACTTCTTGTCCCTATTGGGACTGACTGGTGAGCCGTCCGTGTCAATGATAACTTTATCACGGCGCATGTCTTCGTCGGTTTTTGACCCCGCCCTGGTTACGACGACGTTAAATTTTGGCACTGGAGTATTATTTTTCACCCAAATATCGATTTCTGATGGGCTGCACTCGATCACAATATTATACGTGCATCTTTATATATAGTATGAGATATATATGCAGGGGAAAAATACACATGTATCTCCCTTTGCCCCCCCCCCCCGGTGTCGGTTGTTTTTTTTTTTTTGCCGAATCCCCACCTCTGATAGAATGCCTGATGGTTTTAGGCAAAGTATAAAATATCAGGTTTTTTTAATTTTGCATACTCTTTCCCCAGGCATCTATACAACTAGAATCGTTTAGGCAAAGTGTCAGAAAAGAAAACTGAAACCTTTATTGGACTACGTATTTTAATAATGAACGAGTGCAAAATAAAGCAATTGATGTTCATACCGGAAAAACAACGACAGCAGAGCCGAGATTGAAATATTTGCTTCAAAAATGTAAGACAGGATTGACACTCCTAAAATTGTACTAAATTTAATTTTCTTCGTTCACTCAAAACACTTCATTTTGGTCTTGCATATTCATTTTCACAAATTAGTGAAGAATTGATAAATAATAAGGAGAAGATGTTGTTTCTGGTTAGAACAAGAAAAACACAACTGGAATGAGCTACTTATTGCAGCAGGGAAGACTAGAATGGCATTTTGAATTGCACTTAATTTTCTTTTCATGACGTTTAATTCTGCTGGTATTAGGTGAAAGTTCTTTCAACATTCTGTCCCGTCCTCCATGACCAATAGCCAAATGGTCTTGCGAAGTACGTCAAATAATTCGGAATCCGCAACGTAAAACTGAATGGTACTCACACCTTCTTTAACAGGGTAGATCAACTTACTCTTTTTTTTTCCACCATCATGACATCATAGTGTTTCACCAGCCAATAGTTCCGTGGTTCTTTAATGGTCGTTTTAGCCTCTTTTTCACATCGTCCACTCATTTTTGGTTTTAGCAGCATTGGCTCTTACTTTAGATAATTCATCGCAAACGTCGTTGCATGTCAACATGGCGTGATTCCTGTCCTGGCACTACATTCTCCGACATGGCTCGTGTCATCCGAGAGGAAACGTTACGGGAGAACGTCTTGAAATCTCAGCCGATTGATATACAGTGACATCGTGAAAAGAACAATGGCAATATTGTCTTTGATGTTGAAATGGAACCTCGTACCGGCAATAACGTTCAACACTCACATGCTTCGCTCGCCATAAGCAAACAACGACGAAGCTCCACCGCCAACATCAGTGGCGGGGAAAATGGCGGATGTAGGCCAGTATATACTTTCCCCACAACTCGGCATTTATAGAATGCCTAGGCAATGTATGAAGTAGCAATTATTACTCGAAAAATTCAGGCATTCTATACATTGCCTAGGCATTCTATAGAATGCCGATTTCATTACCATTGCCGGTAACATATAGACAAACTGTTTCCCTCTCCCTCTCAATGATGTGTATACCAAACTGTTTCCTCCCTCCCTCTCACAATGATGGGCATGTTACCGTTAAAGTAGGCAATGAAAGACATAGAATACCTAGTTATTCCATGAAATAACTGATCGTGTCCGTTAAAGTATGTAATATGTTATTAATTTGACACTTTAACTATTTATTCTATGAAATAACTAAGTATTCTATAAATTAACGAATGAGAGACAGTTAAGAGTGTAAATAACAATGTATCTAAAATATAGGTATTCTATAAATAAATTAATGATAGACAATTAAAAATGAAAAAGAAGCAATTTATGCGGCGTATAAATAGTAGGCCTATTTATGGAAACGTACTAAAATCATTTGTTACAAATAAGGATTACTTATTAAAATGACACTTTAAATCCCTGATAAAAACAGTAGGGGTAGCACAGCGTATGCACCCCCCCACCCTAAATTTTGGAAAATGTCATTACAATAAAAATGGACTAAATTACATAGAAGACAATGTACGTATATCAAAGATAAAAAAAGAATTATATCTGCAAGTATAACTGATTACATTGCTGTCATTTTTAAAAGAATGTTCTTTTAAATTTTTCCTTATTTTGAGATATTCTTTTATGTGGATTACCATCATACAAAGACCAGATAAACGATCATCGCCAGTTGTTGAGCGTAGCCACGTTTTTACTGGTCTTAGTGTGCTAAATGATCACTTGATTGTGCACGTTGTTACTGGAAGAGCAAATGCTGTCAAAAAGCCATCTTAATCATGGGGGGAAAATTTGTTTCATCTAAAACCTCGCATAGAGTCATTGTTTCTTCTTTTCCCATTTACTAGTTTTATATTTCCATATATCATATCAGGTTTCACTCTCCTCGATTAAATTGTAAAACGCGTAATATTCAGCAATTGCCCTGGCTTGATCCTTAAATGCGAGTCTTTCTAGTTTTGTCATCAAAAAGGATGCAAAACTAAAAGGGAAAATGCTGGTTTATTTTCTACACAAAAACGAGTTTCCAGTTGATATAATAGAATAAAGGTAGGGTGTAAAACAGTTATTCTAAAATAATCCCTCAGGCAAATCAACTTTGGATTTTCCTGTTCATTTGTCTTCCAGCTTGTCGTGGAGGTTGAATGTCGACTCCAATGTCCAATGCAACACCTTTTTGTAACTAAAATTTCATTATACCTCTTATCACAATATTGTCGATCAACAGCCAATGTAGTCTACAATTCTTCACTATTTAGTACTGCCAGTAAATCTAAATGCACTGACTGCAATTTTCTTTAGTCACAGCTTCTAGCTCTGATGAATATTTTTGTATAACAACTAAACAAACAACAAATGTACCCCCATTAGGGTGGTTCACTGAGATATGGCAAAAATGAATTGTGTGCTATAGAGCAAGACACCCTCCAATAGTTTTTACATTAGCTAATAGGTAATGTTTTTTGGGGTTTAGCTTTAAATTCTAACTACAAGACGGTGCTCAAGAGCAGCATAATATCCAAATTTTACGAAATTCGAGCAAATGAAGCAATACGCATATGTTGAATGTTTTAGTTCGCATTGCGAGCGCTTATTTATTTGACATGGTAACACATTAGATTATTACATTCTTTAATTGGGACATGCAAAAAAATTTAATGTATTGTGTTATCTTTAATGTGTAGAGAACACGCATCAACTCCGTTGTTACTAAACCAGCAAACTGGAATAAATTTTTTAACCGCTGACCAGCAATAGATGTGCGCATGCGTGACTAGACGGACTCCGTATTATTTTTTTCGGGATCCGGCTATAGATATTGCGCCTAACCCTATTCCCAACCCTAACCCTAAGCCTAACCTTAACCCTAACCCTAACCCTAGCCCCGAAAACAAAAAAAATATGCAATAATATGCAGTCCGAGTCCGTCTAGTCGCGCATGCGCACATCTATTATTAATATTATCTATTAAATAATTATTCCAGTTTTGCTGGTCGAGTAACAATAGCGTTCTTAAATTGGGATGTGCACAAGCCTGCTTGAGATCCTCCATATTTGACACGTGACTACATTATTATTTTTTTTTTGGGGGGGGGGAGGTTTTTCGTTTTTGAAGTGACCTTTATGTCCCTTCCAATCCCCAACCAACCATAGGCAACAATGTTTCTGTTTTGACAATAGAGGTATTACGGGAGTGCAGATAGAGAGAAACATACCTAAGAATGGGTTTGAACCCGTATTCCCAACTTGTAACAGCGCAGGCTGGGATCATCAGCATCACATAGTCTGACCCCTCTAGCCACCCCCTCCCCTCCCCCCTTTCCACCCCCACCCACCCTCTTCCCCGGTGCAATGATCAAGTTGTGTACGCTTTTTAAATGATTCTGTAACGTTATTATCATGTGCCGAGCAATTAGATTGCGTCCAGATAACGATCTGTCACGCGTGACATTAAAGCATGGGGTGAGGGGTGTGTGTGTGTATACTTTTAGTCCATTTATTATTTATCTATCTCCCTTTTCCCACCAGACAATGAACTTTGAAGAGGTCACTACCACATTTATCACCCCATATCTCATGAACGTACATCGCAGATTAACTGGGTCATTGTTTTCTGTAGTGATAGTGCCCCTTTTCTACACACTCTCCCCCCCCCCTTCACCCCGGGCTGTAGTAGTCCTTTAGTTCGGGGAGGCGAGGATAATGCTGGCTGAAGGGGTTTTTAACACGGGATAATTCATTATTACTATTGACGACAGTCAAGATCAGTCATCATAAGTCATGAAAAGTCATCATAAGTCAAGATCGGTCATGATAAGTATATTACGTAATATAGCTGACATCGACAATGCGTTTTGTGAGGTAATTATTTAAGAAATGTTTAAGTAGAACGTCGCACAGGGCTGCAGCCATCTTTATCTAGCCACATCCCTCTCCTTTTACCGATACTCCCCCATCCCTTAAATTATCACACGCACCTACCAATAACTAAGTCATTTTATGGCGGATGGCTGTACTCGGTGGAGCCTCCAAGGGAATGGAGCCTTGACATGCGTTGCAACCCTACCCTGAAGTCAGGGCCGGTTCTAGGCCGATTTGACCGATTGCTCCCAGTTGGGCCCGGCGCCTGGCAGGGGGTCCCGCAATTTACATTCAGCAGTAATAGTTGTTATTGTAAAAAAAAATTAGAAGAGGGGCCTCACAAGCATCCGTTAAATTGGGCCCCGTTATTCGTAAGGCCGGCGCTGCCTGGTTGGATTGCGACCAAACACACACACACACACACACACACACACTAAGAGGTCTGAGAACCACTTGTTACGATAATTGACTGGATTATATTTATGTTTCACACACTCCGTTGACGGTTATTTTTAAAAAAAATAACTTGTACAATGTCACCCGTGCGACACTGGGCATGCGCTTACATGCACTTGAAAAAGAAATGATAAGAGGTGGCTACTGACGTCATTATTGTCAATGTTCATTGTCAGCTGTCTTGTTGTACCATCGTCGATTAATGTGAGGACTTCCGGTTATAAACAACGCCCACTGTTGGAGATGCAGACGTAGAACACAATGACATAGAGCACAATGTCTAGCTCCTGGTATCCAAACGTTCGATTTTTTTTCCGAAACATTAAACTTGAAAACAAAGATTATTCTCAATAATACATTGTTTTTCGTTTATATAAATCTATTTCTTAATATGATTCTAATTTGAAATGCAATAGTAAATTATTTTTTTTTTAAACAGTGACAATAAAAGCAATATAAACTGTCTAGAACACAGGCCGGGCGAACAATCTAAATCGCAGGCCACTTTGGTTTACTTTTTTTCATTTAACAAAAGAGCCTGACCTATTAATTGATATAAATATAAAATGTAAAAGGTCATTGATGTCAACGAGGAGAGCTCTGCCCGGATTAAACAGCTTGACGGTCCACGCTTGACCAGATGACCTAGTTTACCCATGTCTGATCTATGAGCCGGTTAGTAACCGAAAAAAAAAAACCCACAGTGTAAATTTAAACAAAAAACTATAAACAGGGACTTGTGTATTTACAATGTTTTGCAAGTCAATTTTTTTTTAGCTCAAGCCAACGGCCATAGAACTCTTTGGTTTTTTAAGATTATTAATAAACGATATACGTGTGCCGCACAGAATGTTTGACCTAGTTTTAGTTTATTTACTGCTGAACTTATTGATATGTCGTGCAATCGGATTGCCCTTCCATTGTTGCTTGAACAAATAAAAATCCCACCAGAGCCCCCGCCCCCCCACCCCAAGCATCCGAGTAATTTGCATATCTATTAGAAAGACCGACACTGAATATTATATCAAAAGGTCTTACGTAATTCTTATTTGTGTGCCGCTCTTAGTTGAGTGGGGTGCCGCTCTTAGATAGGTTGTGTGCCGCTCTTAGATAGGTTATGTGCCGGTCTTAGTTGAGTTGGATGTTAAAATCGCAATCACGGCTCAATAATAATTTCATACTTTATTCCCCTTAATATTTTATTTTTTTTAATGTATGATGTATTCGCACTTTCCACTTCCCGCCTCATTTCTTCCTGTCCTACTCTCACTCTATTTCGATATCTGCAACACATTATCATCATCAGTTATAACGGACATTTACTTTTGACCACCAGAATACTTATGGACACACCGAATAGTCTGGAAGATGTCTCATGACCTTTTTTTTTTGTAGAGACCTAAGAACTTTTCTTTTTTGTTTCTATTTTTATCACAGCTAGCAGAAGTGAAATTTGCTATAAAGATTTTGTGTGTGTTGGTGCTCCAAGGCATTGTCCGTTTTTATGTAAAGGAAATCAATGAGCATCTATCTATCTATCTATCTATCTATCTATCTATCTATCTATCTATCTATCTATCTATCTATCTATCTATCTATCTATCTATCTATCTATCTATCTATCTATCTATCTATCTATCTATCTATCTGTCTATCTGTCTATCTGTCTGTCTGTCTATCTGTCTATCTATCTATCTAATTACTATGTATTTATGTTTGTATGCATGTATGTATGTCTGTATGTATGTATTTGTCTGTCTATCCGAATGTCTGACAATTTCTCCGTGTCTATGTATTCCTAAATTAGTCTTCTAGTATCTTGTGTCGGTTTGTTTGTTTCTTGTCTTCTTCTCTGTCTGTCTATTTGCTGGACTGTCCACTATAACGAAACTTCTGTTATACGAATGTCTATTTACTATTTACTGCCAATTCAAACCGCCAGTTTCACTCCACTATCCGTCTTCTGACTTCTTTTCAAAGAGTAAAGTAATTTATTTTTAGGACTATTTTTGAAGTTGGCATCACTGGTCAAGCTTTAGGGCCGTGTGTGTGCCATTGAGTGTGTCTGTCTGTGTGAAGACGGTTAAGAGATGAACACTCCCTGTAACGCGTCGTATTGATTTCTCTCCAAACTGTTCTCCAATCTCTCTCACCCACCCACCTTCTCCCTGTCTCTCTCTCTCTCTCTCTCTCTCCCTCTCTCTCTCTGAGCCCCTTTTTCTGTCTCTGGGGAAGAAATATTGAGAGGTCTTCGTGGAGGAGTAAGATTGACGAGGTTACTTTGTGCGGGCGCACGCGTGAGTAGTTGGGTTGAGATTTTTATATTTGGTATGTATAGGCCTCTATGACAAAAAACAACAAAAATATAAAACAACAACAACAACAACAACAAAATCCCAACAAAACAACAACTAGACTGAGGCTTCCATTGATATTTTGGGGACCTTGAGGAAAAGCCCCAATCGGGGCCCTGTTATCACATATTTAATATTTATCATTACTCAAAGGCCCGCCATTTCGCTACGAAGGGGCCCCTAATTGGTCACTTGGTTTGCTTATAAATAAGAGCGACTTTTACATGTATTAGTAAGTGAAAAAAAAGTAAAAAAGTATGTGTATGTATGTATGACATATATTGGTATAATTGTATTACGTTGGCTCAATGTTTACATTTTTAAAGTATGTGTGTCATACTGTCTTTTAAATACTGTATGTGAGCCATTGGGCCTGAGGGGGAAAAACACACGGTAGTGAGCTAAGGTTGAACCCTAGTGAGGCCTGGCCTAGCTAAAGTTGGTTTTTAGCTAAAATCGAAGTTACTGGCAGTTATTGTAAATTATGTTGGTACAGTAACACAGAACTTCCCCTATGTGGGTATTTCATTTGACCCCCCCCCCCCCAAACCCCACCCATAACATAAATATTTAAATATATAGATAAAAATGAACTAATAAACAGACCTACAGATAAATAGACAGACAGATAAGTATTTAAATATATAGATAAAGATGAAAAAATAAACAGACAGAGAGATAAATAGACAAACAGACATATATATATATATATATATATATAGACATATAGATATATAGACAGACAAACAGACATATAGATAGACAGACAACAGACATTTAGATAGACAGACAAATAGACAGATAGACAGAAAAATAGACAAACATGTATAATATATATTAAACATAATTTATAATGGAAAAAAATAAAGTTGATTTTTTTATCATGAGCATTTTAGTTTTCTGGTTCACTGTGATTTAAAACATGTATGTATCAAATTTCACACCATTTGGGCACCTATAAATACTTCCTCGGTGCACTTGTTATCTCGTGTTTTATGGTATTTGGCAGTTGCATTAAATGAAAATTTTGCAAGGTTTAAAATGCTGTTTTTTTAGATACAAAGAACAATTATATTACACAGTAGGAATCAAACAGTAAAATAATAATAATTACATGACACATTAACCTGACTGTATTGCAGAGTAATTCTAAGTATGCCATTCAAAAATTCACTTTAAAAGTTTTTGAGTCTGTGCTTTCTTTTCTGAGTCCTGAAGGTCTTCAAGTTGCGATCTGTTCAGCACAGTTGATTTTTTTTGCATCTGGAAACTCTTTGCGATGATATTCAGCAATTTGGAGAAAGTACTGCTTTTCCTCCTCTGCTTTGGTGAAAGATGAGTTGAATGATGACGCCCGGCACAGTGATTGACAACTTTCAAGGAAGAGACCACTGCTGTTGTCTTCTGAAAGGATGGAGTTTGTTGCCAGGTGGAAGCATTAGTCATGAGAAAATTTGTGGGAAGCAGAAGAGCATTAAAGAAGAGCAGCAATGACGAGGTCATAAAATCCTTTAATCTCACATTATGCACTGCTGAAGGATCATTTGTACTGCGGATGCACCTTTCTTCTTTCTGATCATTGGAAGATTTCTCCACCAATTGCCTCAAGCAAGCAGCAAGGCTGTTTTTCTCATCCACTGAGACACGTTGAGAAAAAAAAACCAGAGGAATGAGTTCTGCACTAAGGTACAAGAGATGTCCGCCAATCGTTTTCAATGCAGTCTGAGAAATGAAGGGAGAAACATTCTCATAATCAATAAGAAGCTTGATGAAATCCGGATCATTCAGAGCTGCGTCTGCTAGAATGGGACACTGAATCTAAGCTTTAATGTAAACCAAGGATGCAAAGATATCAAATTCTGCAATTGATCTGTCTTCATGCTTAGTCAGCTTGAATTGATGACGGAAGACATAAATCTTCATGATGTAGATTATTTTAGACATCCACCTTGCCTGGTGATAAGCTACTGTAACACGAAAAAGCACCCCAAGGGGGAAGAGGGGAATTCCTCCCAGGAAGATAAGATTCAAAGTCAGAAGTTCTTTGTAATCTTCACGTGGCAAATATCCTGAGTTGTCTTTCATTTGGAGGATATTTGAACAAAATGTGATGACTTCTTCTTTAAATGGCTTGAGATTTTGCTCCAGTCGAACATCGTGGCATATACTAAATTCTGCCTGTCTTATTTTTGGCCAAAACATCTTAAAGCGCTTTAATAGCAGCACATCCCGTCCAGTTGTACAACCCCAATAAGTCTTATTGAAGACGGCTGTGTTTGTAAACATACCATTGGCCAGTAGGCTCAATTAGGGGAAGTACCTAGCTCAATAAACATTGGCATGTCAACTGGACAGTATACAAGCAAAGAAATAGGTCATGAAAAAATAGTACCAACTGACTGCCAGACGGCTGTGTTTGTAAACATACCATTGGCCAGTAGGCTCAATTAGGGGAAGTACCTAGCTCAATAAACATTGGCATGTCAACTGGACAGTATACAAGCAAAGAAATAGGTCATGAAAAAATAGTACCAACTGACTGCCAGACGGCTGTGTTTGTAAACATACCATTGGCCAGTAGGCTCAATTAGGGGAAGTACCTAGCTCAATAAACATTGGCATGTCAACTGGACAGTATACAAGCAAAGAAATAGGTCATGAAAAAATAGTACCAACTGACTGCCAGACGGCTGTGTTTGTAAACATACCATTGGCCAGTAGGCTCAATTAGGTGAAGTACCTAGCTCAATGGACATTAGTATGTCCTCATGAAAAAATTCTACCGAATGTCAACCAGACGGCTGTGTTTGTAAACATACCATTGGCCA
>JAGDYQ010000048.1:1647109-1772109 GCA_021962125.1 Bulinus truncatus | reverse complement strand
GCGAAAGAAGATGTACCATGTAGTAAACTCTATCACTTCTATGTACTGATGAATGGTTGACTGACCATTTATTCTACTTGTCCGATGGCAGGTGGGTCCACTAAGCTGTAAATTGGGCCCCCCGCCTCAAGGGCTTTCGCTGGTTGATACGGTAAAATTAAAGCATCATATAGCGGGGCCCCCCTGTACGCCGTAAACCAATATTTTAAGACTCTTTTACGCCACAGGTGACGAGTACATTATAGCAGTGGTTAAAATTTATTTCAATCTAAAATCAATACAGCTTTAAAATAAAATAAAAAAAAACATAAATCAATCAATGGCATCAGCCAGTGACGGGGGGAATGTAGGTCGTCGGTAGACCGTTCATGTAAGACACATGTGTGTGAATTGGATGTCCCCTGTGGACTGACCGTTAATGTAAGACACACGTGTGTGAATTGGATGTGCCCTGTGGACCGACCGTTCATGTAAGACACATGCGTGTGAATTGGATGTCCCGTGTGGACCGACCGTTCATGTAAGACACATGTGTGTGAATTGGATGTCCCGTGTGGACTGACCGTTAATGTAAGACAGATGTGTGTGAATTGGATGTCCCGTGTGGACTGACCGTTAATGTAAGACACATGTGTGTGAATTGGATGTGCCCTGTGGACCGACCGTTCATGTAAGACACATGTGTGTGAATTGGATGTCCCGTGTGGACTGACCGTTAATGTAAGACACATGTGTGTGAATTGGATGTCCCGTGTGAGACCCGTCGCTTTTATGTCCAATTTTACACTTCCCCACATGTCGCACTCTTTCAACTGTTGTGCACAGTGTGAAGTGCACTGCATACGGATGTGCGATTGTTGATGTTTTCACAATTCTTTTTTTTTTTTTAACTTTTATGTGTCTTCAGAGAGCAGCATTGGTTTGGGCTATTACGTGTGATGTCGTCAGCTAGTGCACATCACCACCATAATGATTGATCCAGTTTCAGCAGTTCTCAAATATTTAGTTTTCCCGCTCGCTAATTCTTTTTAAAAAATTTCACTTTCTATTAAGTATTCCACTATTGTCTTCTTTGCGTTTTAAAACAGTTTAATGGAATAGATCCAGCGGCTTTCTAACTTTTGCTGTTCGTACCCCACTGAAAGACTTGTTCGGTTTTAGCGACACATTTTTATAGAAAGAGAAGAAAGATCAAAGATACATTATATAATCTACTTATAATCAACTTGCAGGCTATACTTTGAGATCCTCTGTAAGGTACAAATAATATTGTGGGATGGTTTATATACGCGTCTGAGCAGGACCGTTCATTTGGGATAACCAGACTAGACTCCCCACCTAATTTCCCATAACCAGACTAGGCCACCACCTAATTCCACATACCCAGACTAGACCCCCACATAATTCCCCATAACCAGACTAGACCCACCACCTAATTCCACATACCCAGACTAGGCCACCACCTAATTCCCCACAACCAGACTAGACCCCCACCTAATTCCACACACCCAGACTAGAACCCCACCTAATTCCACATACACCGACTAGGCCACCACCTAATTCCCCAAAATCAGACTAGCCCCCCCCACCTAATTCCACATACCCAGACTAGACCCCCACATAATTCCCCATAACCAGACTAGGCCACCACCTAATTCCCCACAACCAGACTAGACACCCCCACCTAATTCCACATACCCAGACTAGACCCCCACCTTATTCCACATACCCAGACTAGACCACCTTATTCCACATACCCAGACTAGACCCCCACATAATTCCCCATAACCAGACTAGGCCACCACCTAATTCCCCACAACCAGACTAGACACCCCCACCTAATTCCACATACCCAGACTAGACCCCCACCTTATTCCACATACCCAGACTAGACCCCCACCTTATTCCACATACCCAGACTAGACCCCCACATAATTCCCCATAACCAGACTAGGCCACCACCTAATTCCCCACAACCAGACTAGACACCTCCACCTAATTCCACATACCCAGACTAGACCCCCACCTTATTCCACATACCCAGACTAGACCCCCACCTTATTCCACATACCCAGACTAGACCCCCACCTTATTCCACATACCCAGACTAGGCCACCCACTAATTCCCCATTGCCAGACTAGCCCCCCCCCCCCAGGTGTCTTACATGAAAACCTTTTTTTTTTTTAGTAAAAATTCGTCACAAACCATGTACTATGGGGCCCCAATATTTCGTCTTGGACCCTGCCCCCCAATCTCCCCCCAAAAAAAAACAACTTAGAATTGGCCATGGGTAAGAAGAGTGCAACCAACACATTTAATTTTTCTTGCTCACCAGTAAGTGAAGGGTCAAAGACTGTTATTGTTAATGCTTGGTCGATGATTATATCCAAACTTTGTAAAGTTTTAAAACACATTTAATGTACAAACTACACATAGATAGAATAGAGACATACAAACACAAACACACACACACACACACACATATATACATATATATATATATATATATATATATAAAATTTTATATATATATATCGTTCGAAGCTATACCTAGAGTACAGAAGTGATGAACATCCAGGCCTGTCGGTGGATAAGCTTTATTCGCCCAGCCACAGATGCTACATATACGTGACCGACATGTTTAGCAAATGAATGAATGAAATGACATTGGAGAAATGTTTCAGGTCGGATTAGTAAAACGCGGATTTCTGAGAAATGTTACCTGGACAATACATATAACCATCCGATACTGGGGGGGGGGGGGGGGATTTAGTATAGTACACCGTGACCTTTATCTATGGCTTCAAAACCGGTTTTCAATCGATTTTGAGGTTTGCAGTTTCAAAAAAAAAAAGTTAAGCTTTAACGAACAAATAGATTGTACTGTCAGAAAAGATTTTTTTTTTGTTTTGTTTCGTTTTTGTTTCGCTCTGAAAAGGGTTTTACCCAAAATGATCTCTCACACCGCCATAGAATCGGTTCATCGGATTTTTTTACCTATTTTTCGCCGCGTCTGTCGATTTTTGGCACATCAGATTGTGAGAAATGAAATTGTTCTTTTGTGTGTGTGGGGGGGGGTGTAATAGTGCATTGTCTGAAGCCAATTCCCCCTTCCCTTTAACGGCTGTTGGTGGTTTTACTCCCCCCCCCGCTACGTCAGTCAACCCAGGTAGCGGCTGCCGAGGGATCGGAGCCCACTCCCCCCGCCCTCCCCGCCTCAAGATGATGGGGGGGGGGGTTGGGATGTCTTCTTCAGGGATGTCTGAAGCAGAGGTGTGCGGTACTTGAAATTTAGCGTCCGCGTCCGTCCGCGGATTTCTATCAATGATCCGCGTCCGCAGAATCTTACAACATTGTCCGCAGTCAGTCCGCGCGTCCGCATTGCTGAAATTTAGTTGTTTAAATGACTTGAGATTTTTTTATGGTAACGCTAAAGAAGATCCGCGTCAGTCCGCGAGTCCGCAACTTAACCATACGAAGCGTCCGCTGTCAGTCCGCGGATTCGGAAGATGTCTGCGGATCTGCGTCCGCAAGCGGACGCGTCCGCTGTCCGCTCATCTCTGGTCTGAGGAGAGCAGCGATTTTGATCCTAAGCCTGTTGTTCTCGAAGCCAAAGTATGTCCCGCGGGTGCCCGTCACACGTGAGTTCAGCGAATAGATAAAGAAATGTAACTTTTTGTATTCACGATGCGTGGGTCCCGTGGTCCCGTGATGAGTCACGTGGTACGGCGACGAGTCGTCACGTGGTACGGCGACGAGTCGTCACGTGGTAACGGCGATGAGTTCCGCAGCCAACTAGAGACCTTCTTCAAGAGGGGTGGAAGGGTGGGGTGGTGGGTAATAGGGTGGTGAGGTGACCCCAGCCTCGGGATCGCTAACACCTTATTTTGGGCCCCTGATAGTCTTCACCAATGTGTGGGGGGGGAATTATTATCTGATAACAAACAAACCGATTGATAATTCATTTCATTGCATATTGATGTGCTCGATTGAGCTTCTAAGGAACCGTTCACTTATTATGTGAATCCTTTCGGATTTTGGGGAAAGAGGTGGGGGGGGGGAAAGGGGGCGAAGTGTGAAACGCAATGGTAAAGAATGGTTAAAAGGCATTATGCAAGGGAGGGGGGATTAAAACAAACAACAACAACAAAATAGGAAAAAAAAACTGCATTTCATGAAGGGCCTTAGGGGCTGGATGCCCTAAACATTTGTTCGGGTTTTACCCCACCCTACCACCCTACCACCACCACCACCCCTACACGCCCAGCCGTGCTCGGCTTACCCTGTCGAACCGGTTACCAATTATCAAATGTCACGTCAAATGATCAGCCATTTGTAATGGGCTAACACTGTCTCTTTGAATTCAACCACCATTCACTAATGTGTGTGTGTGTGTGTGTGTGTGCGTGTGTGTATGTGTGTGCATTGCCAAGTCCTTATTGTTATTATTTTTTTTTTGTAACGCAGCGATTGACATTAGTGACTCACAGTTCACAGTTATAATAAAATGCCGGTGTGAATTATTGAAGGAAATGGAATCTTCTATCTGGGGGACAGATGGTCGTGCGGTAAAACGCTCGGCTGTCGACCTTAGGGTCCCTGGTTCGATCTTCTGTTTTGAGAGATTTGTGGGCCTCCTACGACTAGACATTGAGATATTTGTGGGCCTCCTGCGAGTTGACATTGAGAGATTTGTGGGCCTCCTACTTGTGGGCCTCCTAGGAAAGAGTAACCTCGGGAGCGCTGATATCATTGGACGTGAACTGGTTCAGGTGGGATTCCCAGTCGAGTTTGCGGTCAAACGCGACCTCTTAGTTTTGCATAGTCACAAGAACTAATTATAGAATAGTTTCATCCCTGCCGGGATTCGAAGCGGCGACGTTTGGATGTGAAGTCAGTGAACAACAACAACGATTTGTTTCATTTATTTTAATAAAAAATTAGAACGCTCTTTCTTCATCCCGTTTTTTTTTTAATAATTTGTTACAAAAAATAATCTTCTTTTCTCTATTTGAATAATGCAGACTGCAACTTAACTATTCAATGTTTTCATCTATCTGGCTTGAAATACAGTAGAACGTCGTTTATCCGAACGTTTATTATCCGTCAACTTCTTTTTTTTTTGTCAACTACATGTACTGTATATGAAAAAAGTCAACAGCTGTTTCGCGTGATCATTTTCCACAATAAAGGTAAAATTGCGACATTTTGCACCTATTTTGCTTTTTCCCGCATGTGATGAGTTCTAATGTTCGTTTAGTGTTTGGTTTCATATACTGCATGGATCGCATTCAGTTTTCGGTTATCCTGTCCTAATTGATTCGGATAAATGACGTTCTACTGTATGTTGGGAGTTGACTTCAGGGCCGCTTTATCAACTAGGCACAGTAGGCACTGTGCCTAGGGCATACGGACTTTTCAAGGGCCTACGAAAGCCAGAACATAAAGTGAAAACAAGTTCGGAATGCCAATAAAATGTAATAATGTTTGTATTAAAGTAACTATATATAACCGCGTGAGATGAGCACGTCAAGCTGCAGATCTGTAAATTACAGTATGTTAACTTTTCGACTCTTTGTCTTAGCTAAGTCACATATGACGTCCTCAAAAGTTTATTTAGATTTTAAATAGCAAAGAAGTGCGAGTGCATTCTTGAAAAATATTTAAAATGAAGATGGGGAGGGCCTACGACTTTTGAAAGTGCCCAGGGCCTACGATGACCTTAAAACGGCCCTTGGCTCTCTGTTATGTCATTTAAACAACAACAACAACAACACATGTAGTTCCTAAAGCCGGTCTCGAGCTACGGTCTCTCTGTGTGTGTGTCACTCATTGTTCTAAATAATCCTACTGACTGGGCTGATTATTATGTTTTTCTGTTATTCGAATTTTGTTAACCCATCCTGGACGATCCAGAAAAAAATCTGGCATTAATTTGAATTCCTTCTTTGTTTTTTTTTTTTTTAAATCTTCGTTCTGGATATCTCGGTTTAAAAAAAAGATGGATTAAGTTCACTAAGATACCCATATAAATAAATGATCGACCGTGAATCGAACCTGGGGAGATCAGGTTGACAGTCAAGCGCTCTACACTGCTCGGCCACCTCCGTCCCTCTGGGTATCTCCGGTGACTTAACGAGTAGTCGCCTTGTGACTCTTCACTTTGGCACGTGTTTGGGATTCGCAGCAACGTCGACGGAATGCTGGCACATTGATTGCATCAGCGCGCGCTGACGTCATAGTTGACTACATATGGCGGGGCTAGGGGAGGGGGGGGGAGGGTGGTGGTGGGGGGGGGGCATCTCTGGCATTGCTGGGAATGTATTACATTTTTTTTTTTTTTACTGCTAGCGCCGCCCCCCTCTCTCCCCTCACTGAGTACTGACATAACACAGGTTGAATGAGTTAACAAACATTCCGCGCATGGAGGGACAACTTTATGCACATCCTCAGGCACTGACACACACACACACACAAAGTGTTTTATTTCCCCCCGGGGTCCTAAAGGTGGGAGAAAGGGGGGAGCGGGGGGGGGCGGTCAGGAATGAGTGACGATGTTTCATTAAATGAGTTTTTTTTTTCTCTTTTACTCAACTACACACACACACACACACACACACACACAATGTGCCTTCCCTTCCCCCCCCCTCCTTTTCCCAACACACAGAATCACACGCAAATGTACGTTGAATGACTGTGTTGCGCATGTAGACTGATATCACACACGCACACAAACGCACGCACGCACACATACACACACACTGCCTGACCTATGATATAGAGTAACCTAAAATGCATTATTAGTGACACACACACACACATACATACACACACACACACACACACACACACTTAAAACTCAATGGAAATAGTAATCCGGTCAATGGTTTTAAAAAAAAAAAATGTTATCAGAAGATAATTGTGCTGGGCAGTGGTTCTCATACTGCAGTAATTCGCGAGCCTCCTGTGAAGAAAGATGAAGAACAAATTAGAAAGTAAAGAAATAATATGAATAATAATATCATATATAATAATATTCATTTCGAGTGTGCGTTAAATCGAAAGTAAAGAATTAATATAACAGTATTCCAGTTTAAAATACAATCATGAAAAAAAAATCGGATCTGCCCGAAACCAAAAAATAACCTCGCCTGCCGATCAAGCCTAAGGGGATATAACTCTATGCAAATGTTTTGCAGGGTACAGCTAGTAATATAATAATAGCGATTTGGGCGCTGCGTTAAATCGAAAGTAAAGAATTAATACAACAGTATTCCAGTTTAAAATACAATCATGAAAAAATCGGATCTGCCCGAAACCAAAAAATAACATAGCCTTCTGATCAAGCCTAAGGGGATATAACTCTATGCAAAGGTTTTGCAGGGTACAGCTAGTCATATATAAAAAAAGCTGAAGACGATTGTGTAGATCAGATGCGGCCAAATGCCAAACAAAAAAAAAAACAGCAACCATTGTATAGCCCCCCCAATACAGTTTCTTCCAAGTAAAACAATCCTATGATTGTAATTCTCAAGAGCCCACTTTAAAAAGTACTGCCACTTTGTCTTACTTCCTAGTTTTAGATACAAACACCAAGTTTGGAAGATGGGCGTCGTCACCATCCCAATCCAGTGGCCTGTGTCTGCGCATCTCACCAGAGACCAGTTTTATAGCAAATAATGGTCCCTGTAGCGCAGGGGATAGCGCGCTGGACTTCTAATCCAGAGGTCGCGGGTTCGAATCCCGCCAGGGATGATTTTTTTTTTTAAATTTTTATAAATCTATTTATATTATTAAGAATAAATATAACGTCACTGACTCATGGTTAAACCGAAACTTCGATGTACTTTATATGAGTAAGCCCAACACACACACACACACACAACTAAAACAACTAAAATTCAACTTAGTTCAGATAATATTTAAAAAAAAAAACAACAACAGTGTAACCCAATATTGAAGTGTGTGTGATGTCCCTTTAAGGATGAGATAAATCTCTTAGATCCTATAAACCACTAAATGGGACGGTTTTTATGAAGCCCTTCTTTCATCCCCACCACCATAGCCGATAGTACAATGGCCATGGAGGCACCACGGGAGATATATCGGGAACTTGAGCCAAGACCTTGAAAAATTTCCATGGTTACTCACTGGAGATCGAATCCAGGTACCTTCAGGTTGACGGTCGAGCGGGGCTTTACCGCACGACCATCCGTCTCCCCGGAAACCCTCAGTTAAAAAACTTTGACTTTAAATGCTATTGATCTTTCCATTATTTGTTTCACAGAGCGTCGGTCCCGACACACCGATACGTCGCGAACTAATTTATTTTTTATGTGGGTTTAACAGAAAACGTCGAGGACAGCGCGGTCTGCCCGCCTGGGGACGGTGGGGGGGGGGGGCTTTCTGCTGTCTATCAGGGGCGTCATCTGCAGCACTAAAGTACTTTTAATTTGGCTCCCAATGGGGCTGCTTCTACTAAATATGCCGCGGGCGCCACGCCCACAAGGTACGCTACGGCAAAAATAACGCCGAGAATACGTGCTGTGTCTATTGAAGGTTATTTGGCCTATGTCTGTCTGTCTGTCTGTCGACGTGCGGTAGAAATCTAGGTGTGTGTGTGTGTGTATTTAGGAAGATCGATAGATGTGTTTATATGTATGTGTGTGTGGGTCTGTCTGTCTGTCGATTGTGGTACAAATCATTTCTCGAAATTGATATCTAAGTTCGCGAGTGTTTAGATAGATAGATAGATAGATAGATAGATAGATAGATAGATATAGATATAGATATAGATAGATAAATGTGTCTATATTAAGGATGCATGTATGTGTGTGTCTACAAGACTGCCTACGCTGCAGGTGACATCACCTTGCGTGCACAGAGGTAAAACAATCAAATAAAAGTAGAGAGGAGGGTGGAGGGGAACGGAGTGATGGAGGGAGGGGTGGGAGGGGGGAGGGGGGAGATCAAGTCCGGACTACTGTCTGGCGGAATGTGATGTTTTATGTTTGTATATATGTGTATCTGCTGTTGTATGCTTGTGTATTTGCGTCTTCTGTTGTATGTCTGTGTCAGTGTGTGCTGATGTATGTCTGTGTATCTGCTGTTGTATGCTTGTGTATTTGCGTCTTCTGTTGTATGTCTGTGTCAGTGTGTGCTGATGTATGTCTGTGTATCTGCTGTTGTATGCTTGTGTATTTGCGTCTTCTGTTGTATGTCTGTGTCAGTGTGTGCTGATGTATGTCTGTGTATCTGCTGTTGTATGCTTGTGTATTTGCGTCTTCTGTTGTATGTCTGTGTCAGTGTGTGCTGATGTATGTCTGTGCATCTGCTGTTGTATGCTTGTGTATTTGCGTCTTCTGTTGTATGTCTGTGTCAGTGTGTGCTGATGTATGTCTGTGTATCTGCTGTTGTATGCTTGTGTATTTGCGTCTTCTGTTGTATGTCTGTGTCAGTGTGTGCTGATGTATGTCTGTGTATCTGCTGTTGTATGCTTGTGTATTTGCGTCTTCTGTTGTATGTCTGTGTCAGTGTGTGCTGATGTATGTCTGTGTATCTGCTGTTGTATGCTTGTGTATTTGCGTCTTCTGTTGTGTGTCTGTGTCAGTGTCTGCTGATGTATGTCTGTGTATGTGCAGTTGTACACGCGTGTGGTATTTTATCTGTGTGAGGTTTGATGTGTCTGCGTGCTGCTGTCGTATGTGTGTATGTGCTGTTGAATGTTTGTGTGCTGTTGTTTGTGCATACGCGATATTTTGTGTGTGCTCTGTATTAGGTGTGTTTGCTTTAATATGTTATGTATGCTGTTCTCTGTGTGTATTGTTGTTGTTGTTGTGTGTGTGTGTGTGCTTTTTTATGTATATGTGTCTGCTGGTGTATGTGTGTGCTGTTGTGTGTGTGTGTGTTGTTGTGTGTGTGCTGGTGTATGTGTATGTGCTGTTCTGAATGTGTGTGTTGTCATGTATGTGTATGTGTGTGTGCTGTTGTATTTGTGTGTAGTAGCTGACTGCAATTAACCAATTTCCTATTTTGTTTTTTCTTTACTTAGTCTCAAAAATTGAACAGTAATACACCCGGTTATATGTCGCCCGGTCTTTCCCCTCCACGTAAAAATACTACAACAGAAAATTACGCAATGTGGGGGAGGGGGTGTGGGCGAACCTGGGAACTGGGGCGGCGGATGCGTGCCAACTCTAAAACACACACGCTGATCTAAATATAAACAAGGGAATTTAAACCGCTACAGTCCTGCTCTGTTGCTGCTCCCCCTCCTCCTCCCCCCCCCTCGGGGGGCCAGATATTTGAGAGTCTGTTTTTTTTTAAACACAAAAGGAAATTAAAAAAAAAAAAACATAAATATGGGTTTTTTGTCATTTGATACTTTTGAACTTTAACCTTTGAGATTTAACAATTCTGAAGAGTAGTTAGCCAAAACAATGGTAAGGGGAAAAAAAAGTCAAGTTGGGGAAAACAAAGCCAATGTTTTTGTATTGTATGATTTTTTTGTTTTTCTTCAGTGAAAGAGCATGTCAGTGACTGCATCAATCAAGAGATGTTCCTAATGCTCAGTAGAGTGGCTGCCAACTAATTTTTAAATTTTTTTTTTAAATCGATATCAAATAATTAAATCTTATATCTAGATGGCAAAATAAAAATTACTTATGCCTATCATTGGATAACATTTTATTATAGATTAGACTTGTTAAAAAAATATCTAGATCTGGATGCAAAATAACCAAATTGGCAACCCCTGTTCAGTAGAGTATCCGGTATACACCAGGGTATGCCTCAAGCGAATGTTAGGGCCCCATTATATTCTCTACCAGCAAAGGCGGGGGGCCCTTTCTAATCACATCCATCCACCAATCAATACGTCGTTTGGGGCCCTGATTTGAAATTCAGGCCCACCCCATGAGGCGACCGTTATTTAAATAGTTCAAAGAGAGGTTGGCGATTGTTCAGGTGGGCAATAGTTCAGGTGGGCAATTGTTCAGGTGGTCAATTGGCAGGTGGGCAATAGTTCAGGTGGGCAATTGTTCAGGTGGCCTATTGTTCAGGTGGCCTATTGTTCAGGTGGCCTATGTAGTTCAATGTGGGCACATCGATCCCAAGGTTTCTCCATTCGTCCAATGATACACGTAATTAGAAAATTAAATATATTAAATTTGGGGCCCTAGCATTGAAACCTGGGATTTCTCTCAACGGTCCTGTAGACACACTAACACACACACACATACACCTAAAGACATGCACGCGCTAGCGCATGTTTTGAGTTGTAAAATAGATCCAGTCACCTCGTGCGCACCATGTCGCGTATCCTATGTGAGATCCAGTGACCTCGTGCGCATCCTATGTAAGATCCAGTGACCTCGTGCGCACCATGTCGCGTATCCTATGTGAGATCCAGTGACCTCGTGCGCATCCTATGTAAGATCCAGTGACCTCGTGCGAACCATTGCCTAGATAAACTTTTTGCTGTGTGTGTTGCAGTTCTTTATATGTATGGTTGCAGTGTGTGTATCTCTGAACCAGTGAAAGATTTTTAAATCAATGCCAACACTTCTCGGTACGATATGCGAGTTGATTCTACCCAGTCA
Organism: Bulinus truncatus; assembly: GCA_021962125.1. Taxonomy (NCBI): domain Eukaryota; kingdom Metazoa; phylum Mollusca; class Gastropoda; family Planorbidae; genus Bulinus; species Bulinus truncatus. The sequence continues at coordinate 1,760,508 of JAGDYQ010000048.1, read as the reverse complement.
GCAAAAGTGTTACTGTGTAAAGTAAATAAATGAAAGGGGAGTAGCGGGGAATGAGGCACTTAGACCTTGGTACGGAATATTATGGACAGAACTAAAACTGGCCATTTCACCACCTAACCCACTTCTAGTTTACCGGTCTTACCATTATTCACGTGTCTTTGAATGGGGCAATGCTGCATAAATCCCAAAAACAAAAATATAGCCCTAAAAAAAACCCACAAAAATGTGTAGACATAGAAACTTATTTATTTTATAGCACACGGACTCAAAATGTAGCATCTTCTCGATAAATCGCATAATTTGGCAGCACTGCACTAAGCCAGCTCGATATGTAGGATGGGGTGGGGTGTGGGGGGGGGAGTAGGTTTCAGCCCATGGTCTTCTACTCACGGCGACGACAGTTTATGGGTGCCATCAATGACAACCCTGTGAGAGCCCCCCCCCCCACCCCGGCCTCCTGAATCGCAATGAATGAAGCCTTCAATTCACTGGATCGCGTTCTGTTCGCACGGTTCCAGGTATCGAGTCTAGGCGCTTCGTACACACAATTTTTTTTTTAATGAATTGTTTCAGCTAGAAGGGAGGTTACTACCTGCTTTTCACACCGACTCTGTGATTAATGCCCTTACTTACTGGGTGTGTCAACAACCAAAAACAGTGACATACATCGCCTTTGTGCAGCCCGAGTGGATGGGTGAAAATGCTCCCCCTTGACCCCACCCCTCTTTCAAAATCCGAACGCCCACATTTTGTTAAAGCTTATTTTTTTGTGAGCGTGTGTGTGTGTGTGTGTGTGTGTTTGTGTGTGTGTGTGTGTGTGTGTGTGTGTGTGTGTGTGTGTTTTAAATATAGACAGACTACAAGCAACTTAGTAAGTTTACCATTAAAATACAATGTGTGCTTAAACATCTGCCATAGTAGCGGCATTGGTGAGTGACTGCCATTGTTGAGTGACTGACTGCCATTGGTGGGTGACTGCCATTGGGGAGTGACTGTTATTGGTGAGTGACTGTTATTGGTGAGTGACTGCCATTGGTGAGTGACTGCTATTGGTGACTGACTGCTATTGGTGAGTGACTGCTATTGGTGACTGACTGCCATTGGTGAGTGACAGAATGCCATTGGTGAGTGACTGCTATTGGTGATTGACTGTTATTGGTGACTGACTGACATCGGTGAGTGACTGCCATTGGTGACTGCCAGCCATTGGTGAGTGACTGCCAGCCATTGGTGAGTGACTGCCATTGGTGAGTGACTGCCATTGGTGAGTGACTGCCATTGGTGAGTGAGTGACTGCCATTGGTGAGTAACTGCCATTGGTGGGTGAGTGACTGTCATTGGTGAGTAACTGCCATTGGTGAGTGACTGCCCCAGGCCCCGTAACTGAGATTATGTGGTTGAGTGACAGCTGTACATAAGAAAGGATATTGCCGGTTTGGCAAGAAGTGGGTGCGTGAATATTTTTTGGGGAGTTTCTTTTTGTTTTAAATGTTTTTTTTATAGCATTTAAAACGGAAAAAAAACTATTTCAAACCAGAATTATAATGGCATTAATAAACGTGCAACTCCGCCAAGGACGGTCCCAAGCCCGGCTGAAAAAGGAGGAGGGTTGGGCGTGGGGCTAGCAACCCCATCCTGTAAAAACACCCTTTGCTACAAAAACACGAACAGCAGAAAAATCAGAAAATTTTGTCCTGGAAGAAGAAGGTTCTTCAGCACGAAGACCTATGAAGCTTAGTTGTGGTGAAAGCCGAAAGGAAGCCACAAAGCCGACTACCCTTCTGACAACCAGGAAAATCACCATCGGTACATGGAATGTCAGGACCATGTTTGAGGCAGGAAAGATGGCACAGGTAGCATCAGAGATGAGGAAAAACAACCTGATCATCTTAGGCATCAGCGAGACAAGGTGGACACAAGCTGGACAGAGACGACTTACATCAGGAGAGCTGTTGCTGTACTCTGGACATGAAGAGGATGACGCACCCCACTCACAGGGAGTGGGACTTATGCTGTCCAAACAGGCACAGGGGTCACTGATTGGGTGGGAAGCACCCGGCCCCAGGATCATAACTGCTTCCTTCCGCACAAAGAAGAAAAAGATCAAAACGAATATAATTCAGTGTTATGCGCCAACAAACGACGGCGACGAAGAGGAAAAAGATCAGTTCTACAGCAGACTCCAAAAGATTCTGGAGAATTTCCCAAACAAGGATCTCACTATCCTCATGGGAGACCTCAATGCCAAGATAGGGACCGACAACGCTGGATATGAACAAGTCATGGGCACTCATGCTCTTGGGGTGATGAATGAAAATGGAGAGAGATTTGCTGACTTTTGCGCACTAAACAATATGGTCATCGGAGGTAGCATCTTTCCTCATAAAAGGATACACAAGAGTACATGGATATCTCCAGACAACACAACTGAGAACCAGATCGATCATATCTGCATCAATAAAAAATTTAGAAAGTCATTACAAGATGCAAGAGTAAAAAGAGGGCAGACGTAGCATCAGACCACCACCTGGTGGTAGCAAGAGTGAAGCTGAAATTAAAGAGAATTCTCAACAACATATCAGACAAAAGAGTCAAATACAACATTAGCCTGCTGAAAGACCCTAAAACTAAAGAGCAGTTCAACTTAGTGCTGAAGAATAAATATGAAGTGCTTCAAGAATTGGTGGAAGAAGAAAATAGTGTACTCAATATGTGGCAGAAAGTGAAAGAAACCTTAAGATCGTCATGCCAAGAGACAGTGGGTCCAAAGAAGCATCACCAGAAGGAGTGGATCACAATAGAAACTCTGAACAAGATAGAAGACAGGAAGAAAAAGAAGGCAGCGGTCATTAACAGTAAAACCAGGGCAACAAAGGGTAAGGCTCAAGAAGAATATGCAGAAGCACACAGGGTAGTGAAGAGGAGTATTCGGAACGACAAGAAAAACTATGTGAAGGGGTTGGCAGCGGAGGCAGAACAGGCAGCATATAGCGGGGACATAAAAATGCTATACAACATAACCAAGAGACTCTCAGGGAAGATGAACAAGCCAGAAAGACCTGTCAAAGACAAGCAGGGAAAAACTATAAACAGCCTAGATTAACAGTTAAACAGATGGGCTGAACACTTTGAAGAACTCCTTAATAGACCAGCACCTCTGAACCCCCCAGACATTGAGCCAGCCAAAGTGGATCTCCCGATTTGCTGTGAAAAGCCCACAAGAAAAGAGATCAGGAAAGCCATCATCCTGATGAAAAATGGAAAATCAACTGGACCAGATGACATTCCAGCAGAAGCACTAAAGGAAGATTTGAATACATCAGTAGAGATGCTATACCCTCTGTTTGGGAGGATCTGGGATGAAGAAGACATACCAGCAGACTGGAAGGAAGGTTACCTTGTCAAGCTTCCAAAAAAAGGTGACCTCAGCAACTGCAGCAACTATAGGGGGTATCACATTACTATCTGTACCAGGCAAGGTTTTTAACAGGATTCTATTGGAGAGAATGAAAGATATAGTAGACCCACAGCTGCGAGATGAGCAAGCAGGCTTTCGAAAAAACAGATCAGATTGCAATACTTCGCATTATAGTAGAGCAGAGTGAAACTCACCATTGTATGTCAACTTTGTGGACTTTGAAAAGGCGTTTGACAGTATAGATAGAGAGACCCTCTGGAAGCTCCTTCAACACTACGGAATCCGACCAAAGATAGTTAACATCATAAAGAATTCGTACAGGGGTATGTCGTACATGAGTAATCCACGGAGGACAGCTCAAAAAGCTTCCAGGTGCGAACTGGAGTCAGACAAGGATGCTTGTTGTCACCATTCCTTTTCCTTCTTGCAATTGACTGGATCATGAAAAAATCCACCAGAGAACGAAGAAATGGAATCCAGTGGACATTATTGAGCCAGCTTGACGACCTAGACTTCGCAGACGATCTTGCGCTCCTTTCCCACAGACACCAACAGATGCAGGAGAAGACAGATAAAGTCTCAGCCGCAGCGCTCGAGGTTGGCCTCAATATAAACCAAGACAAAACCAAGATCTTAAAAATAAACTCCACCAGCACAAATCCCGTCACCCTACAAGGAAGACAGCTGGAAGAGGTACAGTCCTTCGTTTACTTGGGGAGTGTTATAGATCAGCAGGGTGGCACAGAGGCAGATGTCAAATCGAGAATTGGTAAAGTCCGAGCCGCCTTCATGCAGCTAAAGAATGTCTGGTCCTCCAGAGAGTTGTCCTTAGACATCAAGATTAGACTCTATAACACCAATGTGAAATCAGTCCTGCTGTATGGAGCAGAAACGTGGAAGATGTCTAAGACTACACTAAGGAAAGTCCTAACATTTACAAACAGCTGCCTCAGAAGAATCCTCCAAATTCGCTGGCCAGACACCATCAGCAATGTCAGCCTTTTGGAAAAGACCTGCCAACTCTCAGCTGAAGAAGAGGTCAGAAAGAGGCGATGGGGCTGGATAGGACACACCTTACGCAAACCAGCAGGCAGTATCACAAGGCAGGCACTGAGGTGGAACCCCCAAGGTAAACGGAAGAGAGGTCGCCCAAGAAATACCTGGCGTCGAAACCTGGAAGCGGACACCATCAAGATGGGACACAATTGGAACCAGCTGGAGAAGATAGCAAAGGACAGAGGACTCTGGAGAACTGTTGTTGGTGGCCTATACCCTGGCATGGGTGAAGGGCAATGATGATGATAATAAACGTGCTCCCCACACCCCCCTCGTAGCAGCAGAAAAAGTGACGCCTAGAACCCCACCCCCTATTAACGCCACCGAATTCATTGGTTTCTTAGCTTCATCACAAATGTGGCTGGTTTTTCTTGGGCCGGCCGTAAAAGATAAAATGATAGACCTTTGGCTGGAGCTGGCTATATTTGGCTGCTTTTAACATTGAAAAAAAACAAAAAAAAAACAAGAACATTTCCAATCGGTTAAATTGATCAGTTCACCGAACTGTTCCACTGCAATCTTGAACTCTTCAATGTGGCCATTCTTGAACTCAGATAACAGTGTTTGACTCATCATTTTTTTCTTTTTTTTTAGATTAAGAAATCTTAAATAAACATTGCGGGTGGGAATGTCTGTCAACGCAAGACTTTGAAAAAAAGAAACATTTCTGGACGGTTATCTATAACCTGAGAAAGATGTGATATAAATAGATTTGGCAGACGTAGGGGCAGAAACATACATACTTCTTGGGGTCATTTTGGCTAAGTTACATATTAATGGGGTCATTTTAGCCAACATAAATATATGTGAGGTCATTTCGGCTCAGAGAAATATCTCGGTAAATATTAGTGGGATCATTTCGTCTGAGATAAAATAAATATTAGTGGGGTCATTTCGTCTGAGATAAAATAAATATTAGTCGGGTCATTTCGTCTGAGATAAAAAAAATATTTGTGGGGTCATTTCGTCTGAGATAAAATAAATATTAGTGGGGTCATTTCGTCTGAGATAAAATAAATATTTGTGGGGTCATTTCGTCTGAGATAAAATAAATATTTCTGGGGTCATTTCGGCTTAGATAAAATTAAGGGATTTTTTAGTTCTTAATTATTTGCAAAGCTGGGCACCTGTTCCATTCGAACTATCCAACCAACTTCTTCAAATTTCTATTGATAAATAGTGTCACACATTTTCTACAGATTCTATTTTATGCAATTGTTTTTTTTTAAATTTATTTTCATTTGACCTGAAAGAGTGTGTTTCTGGACATGTATTTGTTTTTTATTGTTTCAGTTTTAACTTTTACTGCAGGTAGTATTACAATTTTCCACTTGTAAGAGTCTGTATTGTGCTACTTTGGCCTAATGCGGTTCACGTTGGCCAAATGCGGTTCATGTAGCATAATGCAACTAATGTTGACATAATGTGGCTCATGTTGGCCTAATGTGGCTCATGTTGGCCTAATGTGGCTCATGTTGGCCTAATGCGGGTTGCGATGATTACATTTGACCGTTCTTGAGTTTAGTGCGGCTGTCGTTATTGAGTTTGTTGTTGTTTTTTGTTTTTGTTTTTATGTTTACTTTTTTTCTTTTTTTACTAAAATCTTGTTAAATTATTTGGTAAGAATCTGTGTTTCAACCATCTGAAAATCCAGAATGTGGCCGTCGTTGACTTCATGCGTGACCACACCGAGTGTTTATGTGGGTGAAGTCCCTGTATGGATGAGATGAAATCTCTTACATCCTATAAACCACCAATAGGATTGTTTTTTTATGCTGCCCATATGTCCGCCCCCCCCCCCTTAGCCGATAGTGCAATTGCCTTGGAGGCATCACGGGAAACAAGGATGGATCTTTTAACCATGACCCGAAAATCCATTGTTCCACACCGATGATCGAACCAGTGACAGTAGAGCGCTTTTCCACACGAACATCCGTCGGTCCTCCCCCCCCCCCCCCCCCAGCCACATCGAGAGTTTAACATTAGATTTCAACACTGATTCTTGCAACGTCTCATTACCGGGAAGAGTATGTCATTTGGTTCACGTAACATTTCTTTTTCTTATTTCTCCCAAACCCAAGCGCTTCACCCAAGTATATAAGTCTGTCTCCCCCCCTCCCCAGCGACTCCCTGTCTGACCATGCGGCCACTTGACCGCTCACTTTTCAGCTGGACATACACGGCACGGCACACTATAACACCCTATTGTGTTGACCGCTTCAACACACTACACACTCACAACACATTCACGAGGCATCGCGTCAACAGCATTGCTCATGACAGCAACATCTTGTCAGAAGGGAAATAACCGTGTGTTATCGGAGATTAAACTTGGATCAAGTGTGTTCCCAATATATCGTCTGTGTAATAAAGATATAAATAAATAACGGACACCATTTTGAAATCGTCTACGTCTGCTATTACCAGTAAGTGGTGTTTTTGTTTATACAAGTAATACAAAGTACTATTACTATCATCAGTGGATTTCTTCGTATGTTGGGGGGGGGCCCATTGCAGAAAATTTTGAGATATTAGGGGGCCCCTAGGAAGGAGTACTTAACGGGGGACTTTTAGAGTAGATTTATTATGAATTAGTACTCTCACACACATAGTTAGTACTCGCACACACGTAATTAGTACTCTCATAAACGTAATTAGTACTCTCAGACACATATACAAGCACTTTAAAATGTTTCATTGACTAAGTCATGGGTCTCTACAGCTCCTTAATGAGTTTGTATGCACCGTCTAATGAGGAGATTTGTGGATGAGATTATTTGCTGTTGACGAGATGTTTAGCTGTTGGTGAGATGTTTACCTGTTGATGAGATGTTTAGCTGTTCAAGAGATGTTTAGCTGTTTTGTTTAGCTGTTGATGAGATGTTTAGCTGTTATGTTTAGCTGTTGGTGAGATGTTTAGCTGTTGATGAGGTGTTTAGCTGTTGATGAGATGTTTAGCTGTTATGTTTAGCTGTTATGTTTAGCTGTTGATGATATATTTAGCTGTTATGTTTAGCTGTTGATGAGATGTTTAGCTGTTATGTTTAGGTATTGATGAGATGTTTAGCTATTGATGAGATGTTTAGCTGTTGATGAGATGTTTAGCTATTATGTTTAGCTGTTGATGAGATGTTTAGCTGTTATGTTTAGCTGTTGATGAGATTTTAGCTATTATGTTTAGCTGTTGATGAGATGTTTACCTGTTGATGAGATGTTTACCTGTTGATGAGATGTTTAGCTGTTATGTTTAGCTGTTGATGAGATGTTAAGCTGTTATGTTTAGCTGTTGATGAGATGTTTAGCTGTTATGTTTAGCTGTTGAATAGATGTTTAGCTGTTTTGTTTAGCTGTTGATGAGATGTTTAGCTGTTATGTTTAGCTGTTGATGAGATTTTAGCTATTATGTTTAGCTGTTGATGAGATGTTTAGCTGTTGATGAGATGTGTAGCTGTTGATGAGATGTTTAGCTGTTATGTTTAGCTGTTATGTTTAGCTGTTGATGATATATTTAGCTGTTATGTTTAGCTATTGATGAGATGTTTAGCTATTGATGAGATGTTAAGCTGTTGATGAGATGTTTAGCTGTTATGTTTAGCTGTTGATGAGATTTTAGCTATTATGTTTAGCTGTTGATGAGATGTTTACCTTTTGATGAGATGTTTACCTGTTGATGAGATGTTTAGCTGTTATGTTTAGCTGTTGATGAGATGTTAAGCTGTTATGTTTAGCTGTTGATGAGATGTTTAGCTGTTATGTTTAGCTGTTGAATAGATGTTTTTGTTTAGCTGTTGATGAGATGTTTAGCTGTTATGTTTAGCTGTTGATGAGATTTTAGCTATTATGTTTAGCTGTTGATGAGATGTTTAGCTGTTGATGAGATGTGTAGCTGTTATGTTTAGCTGTTGATGAGATGTTTAGCTGTTATGTTTTTAGCTGTTGATGAAGATGTTTAGCTATTGATGAGATGTTAAGCTGTTGATGAGATGTTTAGCTGTTATGTTTAGCTGTTGATGAGATGTTTAGCTGTTATGTTTAGGTATTGATGAGATGTTTAGCTGTTATGTTTAGCTGTTGATGAGATTTTAGCTATTATGTTTAGCTGTTGATGAGATGTTTAGCTGTTGATTAGATGTGTAGCTGTTGATGAGATGTTTAGCTGTTATGTTTAGATGTTGATGAGATGTTTAGCTCTTTTGTTTAGCTTTATATGAGATGTTTAGCTGTTATGTTTAGCTGTTATGTTTAGCTGTTATATTTAGCTGTTGGTGAGATGTTTAGCTATTGATGAGATGTTTAGCTGTTGATAAGATGTTTAGCTGTTGATGAGATGTTTAGCTGTTGTGTTTAGCTGTTGATGAGATGTTTAGCTCTTATGTTTAGCTATTGATGAGATGCTTAGCTATTGATGAGATGTTTAGCTGTTGATTAGATGCTTAGCTGTTGATGAGATGTTTAGCTCGTGTTGATATGTTTAGTTCGTGGTGATATGGTTAGCTTTTGTTGAAAGATACAGCCGTTAATGATATGTTTAGCTCTCAATGAGATGTTTAGCTCTCAATGAGAGGTCTCACAGTTGATAAGATATTTTTAGCTCTTGATGAGATGTTCAGCTGTTGATGAGATGTTCATCTGTCACATCTCATGCCAGGTTATAATTTTCATTATGATAAAATAATTTCATTTTAATTTGATTAAGAACCAGTAAAGCAAATAAAAAAAACTGATTTCAACGTCTGCTTCTACTGGCCCGCCCACCTACAACTTCCCATATTTCCGCCCCCGCCCACCTACAACTTCCCAACCCACGTGACTAGCGAGTTAAGTCCAACCCACGTGACTAGCGAGTTTTAAGTCTAATTTAAAACTCGTTGTCAAAAGCAGGCTGTTTACAAAATTTAAAAAAAATCGATCTTCAACAACGCTGCCAATTTTTTTGTATCCGACTAATTGTCTTGAAATAGATGGGGAAAATTCTGGACACATATTATATAAACAATTTTGGCCAATAATCTACATTTTTTTTAAATATCTAACTTAAAGGGGGAAAAAAACAAGCCCAATATTTTATCTATACATGTATATCATAATCTAATTTCTATAAGACTCAAAAATAATCTAGATCTTGATTGAAATCATCCAAGTTGGTAGCTCTGATCTACATACACACAAAATTAAGATCAAGAATTTTATACAGCTTAAAATATTGTAGGGACTTTTTTAAAAAAAAAAAAAAAATTCTAATAAGAACACCGTCAACATTTTAGACTGATATCTAAAAAAAACTAGGTACTTGTTTATGTGTTTACACATCTAATTGATGTGATATTTGCTGAAGTATGTATTGTTTACTTCTGTCCACTTACAGTTGTCAAGAGATTTCAACTTGTAAGAGTTGTTTTTGAAGAGTCTACGTTGATAGCAGTAACTTTTTTGTACATTTATTTTATTTTGGTCTTAATTTTATTTGCGACATTTTGGAGTTGGCTTATAGTGCTATGGTTGAAATTTTTCTTTGCGTACTGTAATCTAGCAATGAATGAACTGTTATCTGGCAATGATTGAACTGTTATCTGGCAATGATTGATCTGCTTATTTGGCAATGATTGAACTGTTTATTGCTCATCGAACATGCTACTCACTCACTGGACAGCAGGGTTGTAACGAAGTGCTGTAAACGCTAAGGTCACTGTGACCTGCTATGAGACTGTTAGCGACAGGGGCAACTGGGAATAGCTGGGACATATTCTCCTGACTTACAACCATTTCACGATACATTTGTAATATATTCTTGGTCGTTTAAGTGTTTGTGACAGCAATAATTGATCTTCTTCATTTATAAGTGTGGAATGTCCAACATCTTTCTCTGTCAATAATTATTCTTTAATTATATTCTTTTTCCTTTTGGCTCTACAGCCCATTTAGGGCCCTGGCCTGCCACACTACTCTTCTCCACTTTTCCCGATCCGTGGTCTTCTTCCTCCACTCTCTCACTCCTATGGCTTTAAGGTCTTTCTCCACTTCCTCCAACCATCTGCTTCTTGGCCTGCCTTTAGGCCTTTTCTCATTGGGTGTGGCCTTATATATTGCTCTTGGACCTCTGTTATTTTCCATTCTTTCTATGTGCCACACCCACCCCAAGCTATTCATTTTGATTTCAGCTGTTATATTTGGTTCTTCGTATAACTCACACAGCTCTAAAATTGTTCTACTTCTCCACTCGTCATTGTCTTTTACTGTCCCGTATATTTTCATACATATTTTCCCATCCCAAGTTTTAAGCAATTTTTCATTATTTAATTCTTTATTTTATTCGCTCTGACAGCCCCGTAGCGTGAAAATTCTACAGCAGGGGACAGGCATTCTACAGCAGGGGCCAGGCCAATAGCGGGGGGGGGGGGGGGGACAGGAAATAAATGTTACTAAGTAGAGCAAACAAGCAGAGGTGTGGCCAGACAAAACGTAGGGTGGGGCCCGGCCTCCATGGCATCACCCCCCCCGGCACGCTACTGGCCAGCGCTCTGACCTATTTTTTTTTTTTTTCACTTTTTTTACCCTGTACTTTTTCTGTCATTTATTTGTCAAATAAAATTTTAAAAAAAATCAGGGTTTATATTTTTAGCTGTCGTGCTAATTAAGAAATGTGATAGCTGAGTAAAAAAAAATATTGATCCTTAACACGGATCCTAGCAACAACTGACGACGAACCAAACAAAAACGCCTACGAGTGGAAGTCTAGTTTTAGTAAGGAAGTTAGGGAGGGGGAGGCGGAAGGTTTGGAGACAGTCGTGTTTTTTTTTGTTTGGTTTCAGTGCAGAATGCAGGTGAACGGAATGTAGACATGTCTAGGGCAGGGGTGGGCAAACTTTTTCTATGGAGGGCCACATTGAAAACTTGATTGTTATCTGTGGGCCGCATATATATTTTGTCTCCTTCAATAACAATTAGCAAAGTATTAAAATATGAATTAATGATAATAAACATGTATTTGTCCTTTCATTTCACTTTCACACTCTATTACGCATGCACATTACATTTTACAATACGAACTAAATCAGTGGCTAATCCAACGCAAAGAGAGTACCACAAAAAAGTCTTTGCATGCATCTCAAAGTTGGTGCATCAAATTGTCACTTATATTTTCAATACGCCCGAATGCCAGGGCCGCTTTATCCACTAGGCACAGTAGGCACTGTGCCTAGGGCCTACGGACTTTTCAAGGGCCTACGAAAGCCAGCAGATAAACAAGCTCACAATGCCAGTAAACTTTAATAATGTTTGTATTAAAGTAACTATGTATAACCGTGTGAGATGAGCACCTGAGCAAGTCAAGCTGCAGTGCTGTACACCAGTGCTTCTCAAACTTTTTTGAAGTCACGGCCCCCTTGGAACGCCAATCAATATGTCGCGCCCCCCCCCCCTATTTTTTTTTTGTTTAGATTGCTTAAATTTATAATTTTAAACTTCTATATGCAAACTTTTACTAGTCAACACATGCTTTTCCTAATGTTAACAATGAAAGCGTGAAAGGATGCAACATATAAAATAAACTAGATTTTATTTTAAACATATATTAATACTATTTACATACAATACATTAGGTTAATTATATTTTATGTGTCACATTTTTCGAAATTCCACGGCCCCCCCTCCGGACAGTCCACGGCCCACCACTTTGAGAAGCACTGCTGTAGATCTGTAAATTACAGTATGATAAATTTTAGCTCTTTGTCTCAGCAAAGTCACATACGACGTCCTCAAATGTCATTTCCCTCATCAAACTTTTCCAATTGAACGTAATGCCAGGGAGGATGGATAGTCGTGTTTGTCCCATCGTTGACCGAAGATATGTTTTTATCTTGAAAAATATTAAAAATGAAGTTGGTGAGAGTCTACGACTTTGAAAGTGCCTAGGGCCTACGATGATCTTAAAACGGCCCTGCTGAATACAGTTCTCCTTCATATAGAAATGCTGTCAAATTTTGTTTTCTGTTTTCGGACATATAATGCGAGCTGCATCTGATAAAGCATTCCTTGTTGAACTCGCCGTCAGAAAAACGCTTGCTCCGTTTTACAATCTTATGGGACAGGACCGTGCTGGCTTCGGTTACAGCCACTTGCAGCATTTTGTATTAATAAAGACTGTTTATTGAAAACAATTAGCTGCCTCTTTAAAAGTATTAACCAACTCCTGGCATTTCCTTTTTCTCTCTTCGTTCGTTTAAATTGCGGCCTAAATCCAAACGTTTTGGTTTGGGGGCGTCTTTTTAAGTTGTACACATTAAAGACGCTTACACACTCACGGCAAAGCAATCAGACTGCTCTCTCTCTTTCTCTCTCTCTCTCTCTCTCTCTCTCTCTTTGAGCTCTCTCAGTAATATGCGGGCTGAGACTTAGTCTCTTAGAGCCAGTGAGATCAGACTTGCTGTGTCCCTCAACATCTGGAGACTGCCATAGAGCCCGATGGCCAGCAAGCTTCCGGACTGGTCACTCGAAAAGCAAATGATCCATCAGACTGCTGGTGTGAAGCAGTATCTAGCAGTCTGCTGGTGTGAAGCAGTATCTAGCAGTCTGCTGGTGTGAAGCAGTATCTAGCAGTCTGCTTGTGTGAAGCAGTATCTAGCAGTCTGCTGGTGTGAAGCAGTATCTAGCAGCCCAAACGCCATTAAAAACATGACTTTCGTCCTCAATCTTTTATTTTTTTTTTTTGGCAGCACTCGTGGTTGAATCAGCGTCTATTCGCTTTTCAATTACTTTTTTTTACAAAACCTTTCAAAATGCAAATTTTAAACAAAAGCCTATTCCATTTGAGCTGGAAAAAAAAACAGTTCCGAACAGGAATGTTAACAATTAATGTCTAGTTATCACTATGGAGCCATAAAACCGATTTTTCAAAAAAAATATAGCGAAAACTCTTAAACAAAGAAACATCAACATAGGATACATACTGGTCGCATAATATACTCTGACGGGCTCGTAGCTTGCCCACCCCTGGTCTAGGGGAAGGAGAGAGGGGGAGGGATAGAGAGAACTAGGGGAAGGGGAGTAATCTTAAGTGCTGGAGAAAAATGTCGAGGGGGTTGACTCAACACAGTTGACATGTTGAGAGTAAATTTCCTTTTTCATTATTATTATTATTTTAAACATAATGTACAATTTTTTTTTTGCGCGTATGGTTGTTTCTTTTTTTTCTCATTGGTCAGTTTCTCTTTCAGACTGGCAGATGCCTCCACCACTCCCCATAGATGGCCAGGTGATCTGAACTATGGCCTGCTTGAACAGGTCCAACCAGAAATTCATGCCTGTCGCCCGGCTTCTCTGCCTCAAGGGTCCGGGCTTACGAAAAATCTGCAGCTGCTTGGCCCTCTTCATCCTCGTCTTCTCGCTGGGCACGCTCTTCACGTCGGTCCGGAACGTTTTGCTGTACCCCGTCTGGCCCAACGCATGGAGACCCATCGGGACCCTGGAGATATTTTCCATCAACTTGCTCACCTCCTCCGACATGACTATCAGCCCTGAGCTGACCAGGTGCAAGAGCCGCGCCCCCGTCTCAAAGCTGGGGCCCTCTGAAGCGCCCCGGCTGAAATCCTACAACGGGATCAGGTCGACGAGGCTGCAGCGGCCGAAGCACGCGTGGTTCCTCCCCGCGCTGAGGGACGAGGAGAAGAGAGAGGTCGTCGATCTGTTCGTCGTGGCCGCGGACGCCTTCCGCAAAGCCGGGATAGGGTTCTTCATGGTCGAAGGCTCCCTCCTGGGCGCCCACCGCCACCAAGGGATGATCCCGTGGGACGACGACATCGATATCGCCGTGAACGTCTCCCATTGGCGCAAGGTCATCGGCGCACTGAACTGCCTGGAGGGCTACACGCTGCAGGTGCGCCCGATCATGCACTGGAAGTTCCTAAGGAACAGGACGTCCTCGGCGACCCCAGACTTCCCATTCCTGGACATCTTCTTCTACATGGAGAACGAGGACACGATGTTCGCCGTCACCAGCTACCTCAAGGAGTCGGTGATCTTCAAAAAGGCCGACGTCTTCCCCCTGGCGACGGCTACGTTCGAGGGGATGGTGGTGCCGGTCCCTGCCCGGATGGAACCCATCCTCCGGACGCTGTTTGACAACGAGCTGTGCTACACGACCAACTCCAATCACAGGGTCGCCAACAACGGCACAAGAAAGAGTTTCACGGTGCCCTGCTCATCGCTGTCTTACCTGTACGACATGCACCACCTATTGAGCTAATTTAATTTACACCTTTTTGGTTTTTTGTTTGACAATAATTGACAGCAAAACAAAAAGCACAGCGTCGTTGTAGCAAGAAAATAAACAAACATACATTTTAAACAAACATTTAAAAAAACAAACATTTAAATAAACACACATTTAAATAAACACACATTTAAATAAACAAACATTTAAATAAACAAACATAAAATTAAAAAACCATTTAAATAAACAAACATAAATTTTAAACGAACATTTAAATAAACAAACTTACTTTCGCCCAAAGACTCACACTTAAATAACTTAGAAGTATATGCAAAAAAATCGATAACAATGGCATCAAAACTAATGACAAACATTTTGTACTTTATGTTAATTGTCCTATGGGGAATTACGTCATGTATATATATATATATATATATATATATATATATATATATATGCATTCAGTTTATGAGCTAATAATAGCAAACAAAACCAAATACAGAGCTCCCCGCCCCCCACCACACACACACACACACACACACACACGCTACCCCCCCCCCCTTCCCCCACACACACACTTTGTTGTTAGGCATGTTCTGAGAATTAATGCGCTTATGCATTCATTCTTCGTTCCTTGTAAATATGTTATGTACCTGGTGTGTCATGAAAATGAAATATTCAGCATTGGTCGTGGTAACGTTTTATACATTATGATAAAGTGTTTCTTGGGTTTATTTTTTTGGTTCAATCTATGTATTTTTTTTTTATTTTTTTTTCTTTAAAAAAAAAAAAAAACGTTTTTGTATTTGTTTCTTGGTTGATAAAGTTTTACACTCAGATGTAAAAGAAAATAAAAAAATGGACATTTTTATGTAACATAAATTTATTTTTAAACTCAGTATTATTGAATAACGAACATCACTTTTAAATACAAATCTAAATGTAGATCTTTGTATGCAGAGATAACCTATGTGGATGTTTGTATGCAGAGATAACTTGTGTGGATGTTTGTATGCAGAGATAACCTGTGTGGATGTTTGTATGCAGAGATAACCTGTGTGGATGTTTGCATGCAGAGATAACCTGTGTGGATGTTTGCATGCAGAGATGACCTGTGTGGATGTTTGTATGCAGAGATGACCCGTGTGGATGTTTGTATGCAGACATAACCTGCGTGGTTTCACAATGAGAGCAGCAGTCGGTAGAAGTTGATGAACTCGCTCCATGACAATAGCCCCTTTGTTAATAATCGAACGATCTCTGGGGTTTTTTTTATATGTAAATTATCTGCTTAGACAACAATGCATGCTGACATATTCTCTCAAGATATCACCTGTGATGACGCTGTACTGGCCATGCCGAACGAGTCTCACAGTAATATGCAGCAGTAATCCGGCTAGCGGTAACGATTACTTAGCATTACATTCTACGCTGCCCCCTGTTTTAAGTGGGCAGATTGGTTAACCTAAATACCGCTAGAGCAAAATGCGACCAGATCTCTGTTTCTCTGTTAACCCGGCGGTTCTCAAGGGGTACAGGAAAGCTTTTTGCAGGGTACGCAGGGACATTTCATTTTCGTTAACCCCCCTCCCCTCACCCCCCCCCCAACCCACCAGAATTGAAAGAATTTGCTACTGAGGGGTTCTGGTGGGCATACTTTCGCACCCTCTGGGGTACAGTCGCGAGAAAGGTTGAGAACTGAGACTCTACCCCATCATTCCGAACCGTACTTTTCCCCCAATTAAAAAAAAAATTCCTATTTATTTAATAGAATGCTTATATATTTTAACATAATTTATTCGTGAAATTTGTTTGCTTAACTCTGGATAATTATGATGGTAATATTCCAAAGTAGGTCAGAAAAGACAGCATTAACTTAACATTTAGAGTTTTGGAATTTTGGAAACACACGAACAGATTTTTTTTGTATATATATTTTGCAAGTTTATCAATCATATTGATTGAACATAGTAAACATTCACATTTCTCTAAATTGTTTTTCACCGTTGATTTATGTTTTTTACAGCCTCCTTTGTTACCATTCTAGTTTAGATATTTTACTTCTAGTTACATTTATATAGATATTGTTGATATGCATTGTATTTAAACATCTTTAAAAAAACCATCTCATTTAGCATTTTGTTTATCTCGAAAGAAACAAAATGTAATGCTCATTGTTTACATGTGATATTACAGATTTAAAACATACAAACAAACATTACGGTAGTCTAATTAATTTTTCTAGCTGGATTGGGCTTTCTTCTTGCAAAACACTGTCCTTTAAAATTCACTTGTCAACTGTACTACATTTGAAAGTGTTTTAGTATGCCATGAAATTCACTTGGTAACTGTACTACATTTGAAAGTATTTTTAGAATGTCGTGAAATTCACTTGTCAACTGTACTACATTTGAAAGTATTTTTAGAATGTCGTGAAATTCACTCGTCAACATTTGAAAGTATTTTAGTATGCCATAAAATTCATGTAGGCTCTACTACATTCTTCCAGGCATGGGGGCCTTTCTAGGCGTCGTGGTCCCATGCGTATGAAGGCCCCATTGCTTATTGACCACTGGGTATTTTCATTGGGGCCACCGTCACATTGGTTTGCTAATTGGCCCATAATAGTCTTAAGATAGTTCTGTTATTGGCCCGTAATGCCAGTGAAGGCTCAGAAGGCATTTTTATTTTTGGTACCATTCTTTATTAGTGTTTTTTTTTGTACTATGATCACACTTCGTCCTGGCATCCCCAGCAAAGATCACTTTGAGAATCCCTTATCTCCAGATGTTCATACCCGGGGCCGTTTTAAATCCATAGGGCCCCACACTGGCGATAGTCACCGGTCCCACGGGCGTATTGATTCCCAGTTTAAATGACCAGTTATATATATAAATATATTTTTTCACTTGAGTGGACAGGCCACAACAACACACAGTTTGCTTTAAGGAAGGGAGGTGGGGGGAAGGGGGCATTGGTGTTTACACGGCCCTGCTCAAGTAGAGTCCAGAAAGTTTGTCTTTCATTAAATATATCAATGTAGGTCAGTATGGGTTCGCTGCTGGTTGTTTTTTTTTTTGGTATCATTGAAAAATGTATTTTTTATATATATATATTTTACTGCTCTTTATCAGCATTTTGAAATAAAATACATAAAATACATTTTATCTTTCGCTATTTCAGAACTAGAAAGACGTTCTTTTTAAGCAAAATGTTTTGGGGATTATAAAAAAAGATCACCAGTCACTTGATGGATAAAGATTTATTTAAATAAAAAAGTTGTGACGATATAATTAAATGTAAACAAAAACATACAAGTCAATTTATAACAAATAGTCATTGACTAGATGATAAGTATACACAGTACAAATTAACATTATTTTAAAAAAGTACATTTGAATCAAACTTGTCTTAATGGTCGTTTGTTCAACATACCTTGGCTTTTTTTTTTTAATTATTATTAAATTAATTAAACATTGATAATATTTCTTGGTATTCTAGTTCAATATATGTGTATTATTTGAATCGCGTACTAGTAAGTTACTGTCAAATTTGTTGAATTATAACATACTAGCTGTACCCTGCAAAACATTTGCTTAGAGTTATATCCCCTTAGGCTTGATCGGCAGGCGAGTTTATTTTTTGGTTTCGGGCAGATCCGATTTTTGTTTTTCATGATTGTATTTTAAAATGGAAAACTGTTACATTAATTCTTTACTTTCGATTTAACGCAGCGCCCAAATCGCTATTATTATATTAGATACTATGGATTATAACTGTTACTACGGGCAGTAGCTATCTAATATGGCGAAATGTTCCAGTCAATTTTTTTTGTTCTATCCTTTAAATCTGAAAAGTGCGAAACATTTTAAAAAAAAACGTGATTTTAACCCCCCCCCCCTTTTCCTAATTCGGCGCCCTGTGTGACCGAACATCCCCCCCCCCGTCTACAGTTACCTCTTTTATACTGGTGTTATACTGCTCTAATACTCACAGAGCCCCCCTATGGTCATTACCTAGCCCCCCCCCCCCCCCCGCATGCTAACTAACCACTTACATTTCAGTCTGGTGGTTGATTGTAGTAGCCCCCCCCCCCCCCCCGGAACAGAGTGTACCTCAGTACAATGAGTTCATGACATACATTACATTGTAAGCTCGTAGCTTTTCAAGTGAACTGTTCATTTATTTATTGTAAGTGACAGAACAGATGAAGTGAGATTTTTTTAAAAAGTGTTTGTAAGATGCCATCTGACAGGAGAAAAATTACTTTTTATTTAAACATGTTTAAGCTTAGAATGAAGTAACTTTGATACACCTAAGATCAGGGCTCGATTTACCGCCGGGGATGCCGGGGATATCCCCGGCACTGAGACCTGTTATCCCCGGCTCTGCTTTAGCTAATATATCCCAGCCGGGGATGAAATCATAGACATTTATCCCCGGCTCTGCAGAAAATTTTGTTCATTTCCCGGCACTGGTTTTTTTTTTTTCAAATTGAGCACTGCCTAAGATTACTGTCGGTTTAATAAAAATAATGTTTCAATTTTTATGACTTAAAGAACTGTTGGTCTAAGAAACATTTTCAACGTTTAGATTATTTTGTAATCATAGATAGAGCTGCTAGTCTAATAAACATTTTCCATGTTTCAAATATTTATAATTTACATATTTAAAAAAAAAAAAACTGGTTGTTCTTAGTATTTAGTCACTGTGAAAAAAAAATTGTTAATGATTTTATTATAACTTTAATTTATGTATTTTTGTATTCCGTTGTATTTTTTTCCCGCCATCATGTTTAAAATTATTGTTAAGTGGATCAAATCTAATTGGCTCACACATCCCTCCCTCCCCCAACCCCTCCCCCCAAATATTCCACACAATTGTTTATTGTAAAACCTACTTCCTAATTGTTATCCATTTCATTTGTAAATTTTTTTTTTTGTTGTAACTTCTGCATTTGATTTTGAAACTCATTTCTTGTCAATTTTTTCCCCTTCATATCTTCAACTGATATTTCTATTTAATAATTTATTATTACATCGGTAATGTTGTTCTCTCGTTATCTTTCACAATGTTCAGCTGTGCAATGGAACTGAAAAAAAAAAACAAAAAAAAAACGCTTCTTTTTCATCTCAGAGTCTATTTTAATAGACTTACAAAGTTGTCCCGTCTTCCTTTTTTTGTGCCTACAAAAATGTCAGTATTTGATTGCTCCGTGTATTTAGTATTTGATTGCTCCGTGTATTTAGTGTTTGATTGCTCCGAGTATTTAGTACTTGATTGCTCCGTGTATTTAGTATTTGATTGCTCCGTGTATTTAGTCACAATTTCACAGTAGTTTTTTTTTATTGTGAAAGTATATTTTGTTCATGTTATGGTAATGAAAAAAAAAAGGTATTTCTCAAACCTCCACAAATTGAATTGGACTTCGCTGTTTGTGTGTGTGTTCTTTGTGTGTTCTTTGTGTGTTCTTTGTGTGTTCCTTTTGCTCTACATTTAATATAATTTAATGAAACCATTTTAGGGTCAAATTTGTAATGTTTATGCTTTGATGTTTTATGTTCATGTAATTTCACATGCATTAGATTAGCACACTTCTAAACTGGATGTTTGCTTCAACACAAAGCAAATAGAAAAGACATTTGAACAGTGCCAAAAAAAAATGTTCACAATTTATTTACAATGTATCCACAATTTATCCACATTTTATCCACATATACATATAATGAAGCTTTAATGAATTTTTTTCAAAAGCAGTTTTGTTATTCACATAAAACTCCTCCAACTTAAAAGCTACTATTTGTATATGCCCTTTTTTGTTGGTGTTTTCCAGTGTTATTAATATTATTTTTAATTCATGAACCCAAGTGGTCTCTAAGAACAGGGTCGTCTTTAAATATGAGTTCAATCAGTTCATCCAGGGGTCTCCATGAATAGTGATTGTACTGTGCGGCCATAATACATTGGTTTGCGTGTGGGTCCTGAGGGAGATTTTACGGGCTTTACCAACTGGTGCATGCCCAAGGCCCTCAAATTATGAAGGGGGGGGGCTCTCTAAAACCACTAAATACCCTTTTTGATGTCACCCTATTTTATAGGATCCAATATTTTCTTCTGCACTCGGGGCCGCAACTAACCCTTTATCCTCCTTTGTGCGGGGCCCAAAAAGATTTAAAGTCAGCTCTGCTGCTGCAGGATGCTGGCATATGATAACTGTGTGTGCAGATGTAAACATGCACCATTAACAGGTGATTGAGGTGAATTCTATTTGACACGGGCTATGTTCTTTAAGGTGTGAAAAGGTACTATAATATAGTGCCTTAGTTTTCACCTAATAAAGTTAGTGCTTGAAATGTTAGCGAGGCTTAAGGGCCTAAACGGTCCGTGCTAGTGATCGGATGACTCTCAGCTCTTGTCCGTGGCCCCCAACCCCCCGGTCCGTTCATTGAGTAGACATGTTTATTATATTTATTATTATTTTATTACATATATATATATATATATATATATATATATATATATATATATATATATAAAGCTCCTAAAAACTCATGAACTCATGAATTAAATAATACATTATCGCTTTTTTATATTTAAAAATCAAATTGACAGATTTTTCGTTCATTTTTCATGTCTAGAAAAAAAGAACAAAGAGGTGAAAATAGGTCTATGGGACTATTTATATAGTGATGCGCTATCTGTATAATACATAATCTGTGGTCTTTTCTAGATAGTCTTTTCTAGACAGTCTTTTCTAGATAGTCTTTTCTAGACAGTCTTTTCTAGACAGTCTTTCCTAGATAGTCTTTTCTTGTCCGATTGCCATAAGACTCATTGTTGCATTTTTTTTTCCAAACTCTAAATTGCTGTAATTTCTGTTTTATTTTTTGTATTTATTTTCATTGAAGTAATTTATTCCCATATTTCATGTATTTTACGTCTTTTATTTAATTTTTGTGTGTGGCATATTTATAAATTAAATTGGATGTCTTAATTACAACTCATTTTACCATTATTTTATGCCACGCTTTTAACAAAACACTTTGGCTGGCATTTTGTTTTACTTGATTTCGCAGAATTATTTTTAATTTATATATTTGTTTTAGATGTATTGAAAAAAAAAGGACTTTTATGGAAGTATGATTTTTTTTAAATATACATTTACTGATATTTATATGTTTATCAAACAAGACAACTATTTTTATTTATTGAACAGGGTAGTGTTTCTTTGTTTACTTCTCCATGTGCTGATAACGACAATATTTTTGTCAATCAAATCTGTAGTACCTATTTTGAACTACTTTTTTTTGTTTCCTGTCAGTGAAATTTATTTAGAACATATTTAATGATATTTTAATTACGATTAAATGCTAAATTATTTTCTTCTCTTGTTTTTTTTTATTTTTCTTGTATGTTGAATATTGTGTTTTTGTTTCAGTACACGTGTACTGCCTTTTCCAAGACTTGTGTGAACCAGGGGAGATAGCTGTGTCTTCCAACCCGATATCGTGCCTCCCTTCTGATTACCTCCCTTATGCTGCGTTTGAACACGTTGTTGAAAATATTTCTCCGCGCCCTTTTACCTCTGTCAGAATTGTAAACATTAGCGGAGTGATACAAACATAAGGGAAACAGCTCAGGAATCCAGTTGGCACCAAAAACTATCTCACCTTTAAGGTGTTCTACCTCTGCCCAGACACCGGGTTCACGTAAGAGCTGACCTTAACTTACACCCTCTGGTGTCTGTTGTTCTTCTGACCTTGACTTCGACCCCCTGGAGCTCTGGAATTTCCAGCTCATGCATCAGATTTTTGGTAATGTTTTTGACAGAAGAGCATAAGTTATGATGATGTGATGGAGTTTAAATATCAATGACAGAAGAGCACAAGTATTGATGACGTGATCGAGTTCAAATATCAATGACGTGATGTTTAGATCTTTGTGAATCTGCAATGCAGACCGGATGTTATGATCTTGAACATCAATGACATTTGTCTGATAGGTTTTGAGCACAATGCACCACTTTTATACAATTCAAGCATATGACCTTTGACCAACAATTGGCGGAATAAAATGAGTATTGATAATCGACGACACGCTGAATGTCAATCTTCAAAATATTAAAAATATGAAATTGTTATTATCTGTGACATGATGTTATGATCTTTAGTTTCAATGGCACTATGACATTTTGATCATCTGTGACATGATGTTATGATCTTTAGTTTCAATGGCACTATGACATTTTTATCATCTGTGATATGATCTTTAACATCAATGGCAATGTGTGGTGATCTTTGAACATCAAAAGGATGGATTAAATGATCTTTGAAATTTAGGAACAGCTTATCTTGTTCAAAGAACATCGTTGACAAGATGTGGTAATATGATCAGATTTGTAAACGTTTATGATAGATTGTTGAACATTCATGATCAGTTTGTTGAACATTCATGATCAGTTTGTTGAACATTCGTGATCAAATTTTTGAACATTCACGACCAGATTAATTAATATTTACGCTCAGATAACTGAACTTCTGTACTCATATAGTAATCAATGATTTGATTAATTATCGAACTTCCATAATCCTAGAACGGTTAATTTAACATTCATAACCAATTAGCATCGATCAATAACCAATGCGAAATTTTTGCAACTTTTAGAAATTTGATAATTTAAAAAAAAAAACTATTGAAGCTTAGACAACAATCAGCTGTGATAAACTGCAAGATGGCCAACATATCACGTGATTCTGGCAGAAGTGGGTTAATGTCAGTTGAGTCTCATGGAGCAGAAGACAATATTGGGCCAGTTAAAACAAGAGACAGAAAATAAAATTTATATGTGTAAAATAGAGGTTGAGTGGTGTGAGGGGGGGGGGGAGGGGGGGCTTTGGGCTCCCACAGTTAACTCCGTCTAATATTCAGATCACAACTTTCATTTCATGAAGTTATAGAAGTGAGTTGAATGTTTTGAATTGTCTGTTTTAGTGTATATAACCTCTCTCTCCATCTCTCCCCCTCTGTCTCTCTGCCTCTCTCTTTCTCTTTCACACACCCTCTCTCTCTCTCTCTCTCTCTTTCTCTTTCACACTCTCTCTCTGTCTCTCTGCCTCTCTCTTTCTCTTTCACACACTCTCTCTTTGTCTCTCTCTTTCTCCCTCTCTCTCCTCCTCACTCTCCCACTCTCTCTTTCTCTGCCTCTTTCTCTCTCTCTCTCTCTCTCTTTCACATTCTCTCTCCCTCTTCCTCCATCTGAATCATTCTCCATCTCTCCCTCTCTGTCTCATTCTCCATCTTTCTTCCTCTCTCCCCCTCTCTTTTCGCCTCTCTCTCTTTCTTTCGTTCTCCCTACCTTCCCCCTCTATCTCTCTCTGCCTCTCCCTCTCTCTCTCTCCCCCCCCCTCTCTCTCTCTCTCTCTCTCCCTTTCTCTCTCTTCCTCCACCCCCTCTTTTTCGCTTAATATCACTAAACTATATAATTCTAATTGGTAGGCAAAGGCTGTGTCTTTGATTTAAAAAAAAAAACAAACAAAAACAACAGATAAAAAAAAAAACACGTAATATTTAACAAACTGATTTAATCCCAACTCACTGTTGTCATCACCAGAGAACCTGGCGTATATGATGCACTCATATTTCTTTGTCTTTCTGCTGAGAATCAGGGCCGTCGTCAGCTTATCTAGGGCCCTTGACAATCTCTACATATTGAGGCCATCTGTTCACACATATTGCATGGGGCAATGTTTTTTTTTGGTGTCACCCCCAACCCTTTTGTGACGGCCATGTTAGTATCAGTAGTTTTGCTGGGGGGGGGGTCAATTAAATGCACAACTAAAATAATTTTACAAGTTTGCCAACTATTTTTTAATGAAAAATCACCACACTATTTGAAAATCTTTATTATATTCACATCCTTACAAGGGACATCACTCACAAAATGAATGATCTAAAGACAGCCTCGCAGGATAGGCAACTGCGGAGAAATATGTCTGTTGATGTGTCCATGCGTTTTTCCCCCCAAACGACCACGTCAGTTAAGGGTAAATCTGTGTGGGGGGGGGGGCTATATAATGGGGCCCTAAAAATTGAAAGTGGGTGATAAGTAACTTTAAGGATTGTTTACATGGCATCATTGAAATCAATGATGTAGTTCAGTGCCTGAAACTCTGAGGTTTAAGTGGGTGGGGTAAACATTGTTGTAAGCTATCACAGCAGTTTTAACTGATCACTACACTGAGCGGCATTGTTCTTCTTCTGTGTATCGACTGCAAATGGTGCGCATTTTGATTGTTTTCTTTTGCAATCTTTGTCAAAACAGCGGACACACAAATCTTTACTTAACGTAAACGTGTTTGAGTTTAATAAAAAATAAAACAAGTCTAAGTGAAAATAAACACAGTAAATACTTCATCATACCCTTAAGAAATGTGGTCATTGGGGTGAAACGAATTGACACATCGCCATATCTAACACATGATCGCCCTTCGTATGCGTGCGTCTCTCTCTCTCTCTCTCTCTCCCTCAGGCTAATGGTCCGTACAATAAAAAAATGCCGTGTATTGGCTCCCTCAGGCTAATGGTCCGTACACAAAAAATGTGGTGTCCAATGTAATCTATGGTATTTAGTAGGGGTGTGCCGGATCCGTTTTTTCCAACCGGAACCGGATCCGGATTTTTTTATGTGAAATCCGCCGGATCCGGTACCGGATCCGGATTATGATTCCGGATTTTGGTACTTTGCAGATACCGGTAAATCTGAGGGGTTGGATGCCTTCTGAACAGTTGGCCTAAATGGTTAAATGACATTGGCTGATTAGAAGTTGGAAGTGAAGAACTATTGTAGTGCACTAATTGTTTTGAATCTGAGGAGAAAGTCAGACTCATCATCTGAGTTCATCTCGTCTTGTCATTTGCTCATTGGATGATGGATGCTTATTGCTTATTGTTATTGTTCAAATGTTCATAGTTTATGATGTGTATTGAAAAGGATAATTAATTGAAAAAAAAACAAATAACAAGATTGAATGGAATTGAGATTTGAGAACAATAATTCTGTATTTCTGTACTTTACAACTTTGAAAATTGAAATACAAATTTTAATGAATTCAATTGGCATTTGACAAAGCCATTATTCAAGCCTAAAGAAGTAAGAATAAGATGTTGATAACTAACTAATGACTATTAGTTTGTTAACAGTGTTAAGTTACTCAAAGTCCACAGCCAAATAATGTACACATTCCAGTGATGCCACAAAATCACAGCTGAGCGCCGCGGGCCGCGGCTACGTCATACCGTCGTTTAAAACAGGCTTGTGGAGCCGCCAAATTTTTTTCCGGCTCCGGCTCCCACAAATTTGACGGCTCCGGCACGGCTCCGGCTCCCTATTAAGATAGTATCACACGAGACAAAAATTTTTGTAATTGCGCCAAGCAAACATGCCGCTGATAAAAAGTTATGCAAATTTTGTCGCGTTCACTCCCATAGCAGGCCCGTAGTTTGCGGGGGGGGGGCATGGGGGCCAGGGCCCCATGCGTTTTGTCTGGCCCCCTCTGCTTATTTGTTCTACTTAGTAAAATGTATTACCTGCCCCCTGCTATTGCCTGGCCCCTGCTGTAGAATGCCTGGCCCCTGCTGTGGAATTTTCACGCTACGGGGCTGCCCCATAGTCAGGAACTTGAAAAATATACGCATGTCGGTTTTACTAAAAACAAACCGTTTCAGTGCATCCAGAATCATATCATTATTTTCGACCAAGGTTTCACTAGTCGCCATTTTCATAAGTAATAAAAAGTTATTTCAATGATCAAATTAGCAAATAGTAAAATGATACATTATTTAAAATATTTTAAAGACTTCAGTATTTATATTTATCATTTATAAATTCGAAGTGATTATTCGGACCCGGGTACCAATAAACTCCGATTTTTATTCGGACCCCGTCCCAATAAAGTCTGATTGTTATTCGGGCCCGTGGCAAATATGCACTTAGCTTAGCTATACATAAACTTCATTATTGTTTTTTTTTTTTTTTATAATTGTTTGAATTGTATGATTTAATCGTTACTCAGTGTCTAGGGTTCCACTAAGCGGACTCTGTATTATTATTTTTTCGGGTTCCGTCAAATAAAGTTTAAATATAGCTATGCTTAGTGCATATTTGCCACGGGCCCGAATAACAATCGGAATTTATTGGGACCCGGGTTCGTATAGACACAGCCTTATAAAATTATCTACTCTATTTCAGATATTCTGTTTATAATAAAATTGTTAAATACAGAGAGCGACCATTTTGTTTTTAGTCTATTACAAATTTGCGGCAGCCCCGTAGCGTGAAAATTCTACAGCAGGGGCCAGGTATTCTACAACAGGGGCCAGGCAATAGCGGGGGGGGGGGGCAGGTAATACATTTTACTAAGTAGAGCAAATAAGCAGAGGAGGACAGACAAAACGCAAGGGGGGCTAAGCCCCCCTGACCCCCACACACGCTACGGTCCTGATTCGCGGTCAAATAATAATACGAAATGACGGCTCCGGCTCCAGCAAAAAATAGCAGCTCCCTGCTCCTCGGCTCCGGCTCCGGCTTCGCAAGCCTGGTTTAAACCAAAGAGCACAGATCATAGCGCAAGCGAGAATCGCCGAAGATGGCTTGGTGACATAGAGATCACCAAAGACCTTTAAATTTATACTAGACCGCTAACGTAATGTTAATTTTTACTCAAAAATGATACGCATTTTTAACAATTGAGTGAACGATAATATAAATCACAATATGAATTAAAATTACGGTAAATTTTTTTAAAGCATATTTGACTTTTAATTCCTAGTTTAAATAGAATTATAATAACCTTTATTATAAAATAGAATTAAAAAAATTAAAAAAATTGGGAAGGAATTGCTTTTAATGTAAGACGTTACGTTAGGGTTAGGGTTAGATTACGAACTCAGTGACTAGTTATATTAATTAGTGTTAGAGAATTAGTGTTTCTTCACGGAAATTTCAGAATGGAAAAATATTCTATTTCTCATTTTACAATATTTAATATTCATATTTGAACTATTTTTTCAACAGGAAATCTCGTGGGTGATGCATTTTAATTTAATAAAAAAGAAGACATCTTTTCCATCTCTCAGAGAAATCTAAATAACTTAAATGTTGAATTTATCAAAAACCATTCATATCTGTTATTTATTTTGTGGCTGGCTGGCGGCCAAGCGCTTGGGCAGTATAGTTGCTTATTATTTCTGTTACAACGTCATTGGTGATTGCGGTTCAGATGACGTCACGAATAATAATTACTCATCCCCGCACTATCATGTATGGGATTGGGCCGATTGGCCACTATTAGCGGTGCTGACTCTAGCCTCTGGTATGTTCAAAACATTAAACAAGCTCAAAGCTCGAAACAATCGATTAATGAATGTATCGTGATCGTGTGGAATTCGGGAAAGAGAATTACTTTTATTTCAGATTATGGTCCGTGAGTCACAAAATCTGGCAAATTCAGAAATCCGGTATTTTCCGGATTCCGGAATCCGGTTATTCCGGATACATGTAAATCCGGATAGTGCAAAATCCGGCGGAACCGGATTCCGGACCGGATTCCGGCACACCCCTAGTATTTAGCTGTTCATATCGTATTGTGTTACAAGGGAATAAAAGATAAATGTTATTTTCTATTGCAGTATTTCGTACAGCGCCGAACCTAGGGATTTGGGGGCCCGGGGGCTTGGCCTCATTGGGGGCCCCTGCATTTCGACATTCGACACCATGATATGTAATAATGTACTTAATATTTGAAGTAAAAAAATAATTTTTTTTGGGGGGGGGCTCTATCTGGGGCCCGGGGGGACTTTCGAATTTGGACCCGCCCCTACCCCCACCCTAGGTACGCCTCTGATTTCGTACATTTCTTTGTTATTTCTGTTCATATTATATTCTGTTCATGGCAATAAAGGCCACATGTTCTTCTCTAATGCTGTATTTCGTATATTTCTTTGTTATCCCTTCTGTCGGATCTCGTTCAGCCAGCTTCAGCAGACTTTTCCACTAGTCTCTCCATAGTTGCCTATCCTTAGCGGCTGTCTTTAAGTATTAGTATGTGATGTTCCTGTAAGAATGAGATGAAATATCTTAGATCCTATAAAACACTAATGGGACGGTTTTTATGGTGCCCCTTCTTTCATCTCCACCATAACCGATAGTGCAATGGCCATGGAGGCACCACGGTAGATATATCTGGAACTTGAGCCGAGACCTGAAAAATTTCCTTGGTCCTCACCGGAGATCGAACCAGGTACCTTCAGGTCGTCAGTATTAATGTGTGATGTTCCTGTAAGGATGAGATGAAATCTCTTAGATCCTATAAACCACTAATGGGACGGTTTTTGCAGTGCCCTTTCATTTTCATCCCCACCATAGTTGATAATGCAATGGCCTTAGCCGTGTCCATTCTTTTACAATAAATTGATTAACTAGTGATTAAACAAAAAATACATAGATAAATATGAAATTTTATCCGATCTTCGTAATTATTTGCTTTAAATTGTTTGTGTTTATGAACATGTTTATTGGCGTCTGTTCTATTTGATCATCTGGTCACAATCTCGTGTCTGCTCAGAGATTGAATTCTTATCCTCTAATGTGTGGGGGAAATAGAGAGACTCTAATGTGCGGTAAATAGAGAGGTTCATTTTGATATTTAGGTCGCCCTAGCAGAGAATTAAGTGGTAGCTGTGTCAGTGGTAGCTGTGTCAGTGGTAGCTGTGTCAGTACAAGCTGTGTCAGTGCCAGTTACGTCAGTGGCAGATATGTCAGTGGCAGCTGTGTCAGTGGTAGCTGTGTCAGTACAAGCTGTGTCAGTGGTAGCTGTGTCAGTACAAGCTGTGTCAGTGCCAGTTACGTCAGTGGCAGATATGTCAGTGGCAGCTGTGTCAGTGGTAGCTGTGTCAGTACAAGCTGTGTCAGTGGTAGCTGTGTCAGTACAAGCTGTGTCAGTGCCAGTTACGTCAGTGGCAGATATGTCAGTGGCAGCTGTGTCAGTGGTAGCTGTGTCAGTACAAGCTGTGTCAGTGGTAGCTGTGTCAGTACAAGCTGTGTCAGTGCCAGTTACGTCAGTGGCAGATATGTCAGTGGTAGCTTGATTTTGTTTCGTAAACATCGTCATTTTGGTGAGGCGTGAACTTTTTTTTATATTTACAATTAGATCCGTATTGGAGTTGAAAGTTTTACATTTACTTGGCAATATTCTCCACAGATCCGTGTCGCTGTTGACAGTCTTACTACTGCTGTTGTTATATTTACATACGTAGTGTACACCCTTGCCCTCCCTCCTTCTCAACAACAACCGAACAGCTACTTGCCCCCCCCCCGTACCTCAGGTTTCCACACAAACACGAGATAAGCCACCCCCACCCCATTCAGATCCCTTCATGGCACAAACACACACACACACACACACACGCACACACACGAAACGTAAAAAAAGGAAGAAAACAAACACATACACATACACACATACAAACACAACACACACACACATACACACACATGGAATAAAACGCGCCAAATAGATGTACGCTAACGTTCCCACCAGTTATCTCCCATCTGGGGTTGTACGACGGGCACGAGTAGGAACAGGGGGGAATGTGTTTGCCGTGGGGAAGGGGGTGGGGTGGGGGGCAGGTTAGGAAATATTGGGAGGTAGAGGGGGGGGGGAGAAACCTTGAAAGCAAAGGGTCGAGGATACTTAGGAGTGAGTAAAAGGTGATGGGTGGCGTGGAAGTTGGGACGGTGGGGGCGGAGGGGAGGGAATGGAGTGGGGTGGGCATATCATTTGACTACCGAGGAGTAAGACATACATACAGAGAGAGAGAGGGGGGGTAGAGAGAGAGTATTAAGACAAGAAAAGAAAGAGGAGGCCGGTTGTAGAAAGTAAAAGGGGGAGGGGGGGGGACAAACGGTGAGTGGGAAAGGGGTTGAGGGGGAGGAGGTGGAGGGATGAGAAAGCCGGCACCACCCTACTCCACCCCCCCCCCCAAAAATAACGCTAGGGTGTGGGTACGTGGGACTGCCAGTCTACGAGCATGTGTGTGTATGTGTGTGTACGAGTGAGTGAGTGTAAAAGTCTTTCACTCTGGAACCGAAGTCATTTTCCCCCCTTTTCTTCTTTTATCCATCTTCATCCCTTCCCTTCCAACTGACAATAAGTAGGAACCATTCTTTGTTAACTTTCTACCAAAACCTGTGGACAGGGACTGTCAAATACCTTTGTTTGCTCATCTTTGTTCCTATTTCAAAGGTAAGTCTAAATTTCAAATTATACCCCCTTATTATTTCTTAAGAATTAGACGGTTATTTTTTTTTTTCGGATTATTTTTTCAATATTTTAAAATAAATGTTCATTTAAAATTATATTTTGAAGAGATATAATCTTAAAAAAAAAACTGAAATAAATTCTCAAAGTTTATGTAATGAGCTAAAAATTTCCAAATGTAGGTCAAGTTAAATCAAAACAATTTTTTGTTACATATAAAAAGTTTTTTTTTTTTTTTAAAAAGTGCGCTCGCATTTGTTTTGATTTCGTCTGGTCGAAGATGTGTGAACATCTCTGCAGACGATGTTCAACGGTTGGATGCAGTAAATCTGTACAAGACGTACGTGGGACGAGTAGATACGCCGGTGTTTGGAATTCATTTTATTTATTTACAAACCTGTTTCATCGCATACACAATTCGATTGCAAAGTTTGTGGATTTAAATTTTTCAACAAAAGTGGACATTTCGGTGGGGCACATGTTTTTACTTTGCTCTCATAATTTTATCATTTGTTTACAAAAAAAAATGTTACGTGATTTTTTAACAGAAATCTGATGACTAAATAACGCAAGCCTGTAAAGTAGATTTTTTTTTATATTGTAATTTTTTTTTGGATAAACAAAATTGTAAAAAAAAAATTAATAATTATTAAAACACAATTTAAATTAAAACCATATTTCCGTATTTGGCATTTCATTCATTATCAATCAAATTTGTGCGGGCGTTTCAAGCTGATAATTAATATTTAATTCGTGGAATACAAATGTGTGTGTGCGTGTAGTAGAGTGGGAAGGCCATTGTGGGTTGTGCGGCCTCTGAGGGCGCAGATCTAGGAAGGGGCGCCGAAAGAGCACTTTTTGTGCACTTTTCATATTGGTAGGAGGAAACCCAAAAGAAAAATGTAACTCGCACAGGGCGCCGCAATAGTTATCTCCGGCTCTGTGTGTGTGTGTGTGTTTGCATTTCTTTTTTTTAATTGATTCAAAAGTCACAACAAACGTAATTAGTCACTGTTGATATAGTCAATCAATATTCACAGTCACAGTTGATATATTCAATCAATATTCACAGTCACTGTTGATATATTCAATCAATATTCACAGTCACAGTTGGTATATATTCAATCACTATTCACTGATTTGATAAACTAGATTTCTTAAAGCACGTAATATTTGTATTCACCAATCTAAAAATGTATGACCACATGCAGGGCCGAAGCTAGCAGCTATTGTGGCACGCGTTTTACATTTCAGGCGTCCATCTACCAATCTGAAAAGTGTAACACCATTCTACAGAACTCCTTCCTAGTTCTGTACCCCGTGCACCCACATTATACTTCCGAAGCTTGTGATTTTATTATGCACATATTTTTTTAGCTTGTCTTATCTTTTCCCCCTTTCTTTTTTTTTTTTAAAACAATCAGGGGAAACCCGATATAATCAATGGATCCCAATTCTCAAAATTACGACCAACGCGGGCGCCACCATGATGTTGGGGGCAACTACGAGGGCGATGAGGAGGTGTTCTTGCACCACCAGCCCGAGCAGAGGGAGGACGACGAAGAGGACATCGACATGGACGATGACGTAGAGGGGGACGAGGAAGCGGACACAAGCGGGGAGCAGCCCCGGGACTACCAGGAGCACGGCTACGACCAGATTATGCCGGAGCACGCCCACCAGGCCCGGCAACCGCCGTCTCATTTCCAGGGCGAGGGCGACCGGTCTTCTTACCAAGACGCCCCGGTTGATGGCGTCGACTGCCAGCCCGCCGATCCCGCGGGCGCCGTGGAGATACAGGTGGAGCCCGAGCGCCGGGAGCCGGTGAACTCTTCTCCCGCCCATGCCCCGACCACCACGGGCGAAGCCGCCCCGACGCACACACTGACCCAGACGTCGGCGACGCCCCTGACGCCCGATGGGAAGGGCGATGTGACGTCTACCCCGAAGTCGTTGAAAGAGAGGATTAGTGAAAGTAAGTCATTTTCTTCTATACTTTCATCTTTTGTAAGCGAAACTGGTGTCTCCAGGATTTGAACCAATAACAAACGCAGTTCGGTTTGATGTATCTAACATCTTCATGACCCTTGTGAAACATATACACTAAACAGTTGGGTTTTTTTTTTGTGAGAATACTCACGTCCTTGTCTTACGGATAATTTTGTTTTAAAGTATCTCAGAAAACAGACCGTGTCTTCATACTAAATAATTCATGATATTGTCTCACACAAAAGTTTGTTTTTAAATCGTCTCATGACATAAACCATGTCCTCTTAATAAATGGCTCTGCCCCCAGAAGAATGTCGTGAGTTCGAATCTTGAGTTATCGTTGTCGACGTGAGTAAGTCGACTGGAGTGTATACCATCTATCATTCTCACTGGTGCATCATGGGATGTTAATCAATGCCCCCCCCCCCATTTGTTTTGTCAGGATCCCATCCTTTAAAAAGTAAGAACTGTATTATCAGGGGCCGCAGCTAACTATTGTGGCGCCCTGTGCGAGTAACATTTCTTGGCGCCCTATTCCTTATCTGAATGGTGCACAAACGGCGATCTTTCGGCGCCCCTTCCAAGCCCGGAGGCCCCGTGATGCCCCGCACAACCCACAGTAATTTTTTCTACGCATCGGTATGCTATAAACATAATTCACTCACACAGTATATCAATTTAAACTATTTGACATTAAGTTAAAGGGTCTCCTTTTTCTTACTTGAATGGGGGGGGGGGGGGAATCATTTTCACCCAATTTTAGAATCTCTGTCTTCTATTTTGTGTTGTTTTTTTTAAAGCAAGATTTTTTTTTTTTGAAAAACAAAAAAAGGTTAATAATTAATTAGTCATCGCTTCACTTGACTTTTTGCTAAATAAACATCCGTTACCCCCCCCCCCCTAACCCATCCCCCGACCCCCACGGAGGAGACTGGATGTCTGCGGCCGTGTCCTCTGTGACTTGGTTATCGTCGTCCAGGGAGGAGTAGGGAGCAGAATGGGGGGGGGCACACTCTCTGATAGTGCACTCACGTTCGTCGCTGTCTTTTATCTTGACGTGCTCGTCTTTTTTTTTTATGAATGGTCCCCGGGTGGGGAGGAGGGTCTTTTGTGGTCAAAGGTTGTCCTCACGAAGTATGCTCCACTTCTGTATTTAACTGAGTGTGTAAATACTCACGCTCACTCACGTGCAGACACATATACTCCAGAGGCGTAGCTGGGTGGGGGGGGGGCGGGGGCTACATAGTCCCCGGGCGCTACTCACAATGGGGCGCCAAATTTATATTTTACATATAATATTATATGATTTTCGAATGGGGGGTGGGGCGCTAAAATGTATTAAAAAGGTATTGTGCCCCGGGCGCGAGTTAAGCTCGTTGCGAAACTGATATACTCACACACTCATTTACACACACACACACACACACACACACACACACACACACACACACATACACATAGGGTCTTTCTTATAAATGGACTAACTTGGCAGTCGCAAAAAAAAGGGTCCTTAATTCCAAAGGGCCCCCTTCCAGTAAACTGTCTAATCAAATGGGATATTATGGGGCACAGAAAGGTGCCCTTCTCTCCCTTATGTGAGTCCATGCTGCCATTTACTGTTAATTTGAACTTTCAACTTTTAAAATACTACCTAATCTACCACCCATCAGCCCCAGGTCCGGCCCACCGATCAAATTTACGAGCCCAATGTGGTCCGCGACTCATAAAGTTTGCCCACCCCAGGAATTAAATATACTTTTTTTTTCCTCACACTCTTTCACTCTAAACCCTCTCTTCCTCACACTCTTTCACTCTAAACCCTCTCTTCCTCACACTCTTTCACTCTAAACCCTCTCTTCCTCGAACTCTTTCACTCTAAACCCTCTCTTCCTCACACTCTTTCACTCTAAACCCTCTCTTTCTCGAACTCTTTCACTCTAAACCCTCTCTTCCCCGAACTCTTTCACTCTAAACCCTCTCTTCCTCACACTCTTCCACTCTAAACCCTCTCTTCCTCACACTCTTTCACTCTAAACCCTCTCTTCCTCACACTCTTTCACTCTAAACCCTCTCTTCCTCACACTCTTTCACTCTAAACCCTCTCTTCCTCGAACTCTTTCACTCTAAACCCTCTCTTCCCCGAACTCTTTCACTCTAAACCCTCTCTTCCTCACACTCTTTCACTCTAAACCCTCTCTTCCTCACACTCTTTCACTCCAAAGCCTCTCTTCCTCACACTCTTTCACTCTAAACCCTCTCTTCCTCGAACTCTTTCACTCTAAACCCTCTCTTCCTCACACTCTTTCACTCTATACCCTCTCTTCCTCGAACTCTATTTATGTTTTTTTTTGTTTCCTTTTCTTTTGCACTCTCGGTATGGCGGTATGGATCTTAAAATACTGGGCGTCACCATGCAACACGGGGAGGAGGAGGGGGGGCGCTTTGTGTTGCTGTCAGAACCGGGTCTTTTTGATAGGCAACTTTTTTAACCTCCACTACAACAGGGGACCCTAAAACTCTTAACTTTTATTAAAAATGATAAGAGGGTCACTCCAGGCAGGGTCGGCCTAAGACCAGTTCTACCGATTGCTCCATATTGGGCCCCGCGCATGACAGGGCCCCCGCACCTGGCAGAGCCTCCCAGAATTTAGATTTAGCACTAATAGTACTGTGGGACGGGTGGTCATGCGGTGTAGAGCGCTCGACTGTCGACCGGAGGGTCCCGGGTTCGAATCTCAGTAAGAACCTTGGGATTTTTTCAGGTCCTGGTGAAAGTCCCCAAGTTTACCCAGCTTTAAATGGGTACCTGACTTTAGGTTGGGGCCTGGGGTAGTAAAGGCGCTGGGTGTTGTTCTAATCACACAAACCCTTCATATGCCGAGGTTATAGAAACAGTTGAATTCTACACTTCATCTGCACCAATGAGCCCCGTAGGGGCTTAAGGGAACTTTACTATTAATAGTAATAGTTGTTATTGTAAAAAAAAATTAGAAGAGGGGCCTTTCAAGTATCCGTTAAAATGGGCAACACAATTCGTAAGGCCGGCCCTGCATCCAGGTGTACTTTTGTCTAGGTCCAGGGCAACCTCAAATACCAAAATATTGTTTTGGCTGTTACTATCTTCTTAGGGGTGGGGATTCCTGGGAGGGGGTGTGGGTTATCACAAACATTGTTCATGGGGCACGTTGACCCAACTGTCAGTCAGCCACGGGTGATATGTCTGTCCACTAATCATAGAGTTTTTTTTAATTATAGCCCCTTTATCGTCAAACATTTCTCTCATTCACTTTGTCATAAAACCCTCCCCAACATATTAGAATCAAGAATTCATAAAATCAAAATATGAAGTTTCTTTACGAAAAATGCAAATACTAGCAAGCCATCCGTTTCTTATCACAACCTATGCATCTTTTTTTTTTTTGGGTTATTACTCTATGAAAAGGAAGTTTTATCTGTTGAACCAATAATGAACCCGGGTGTCTGCATCTAAATAAAGGTCATCAAGGGAGAGTACCACATAACTTTCTTGAATAGGAAATTTATCTTATCTTGATTTCATTTAAACTAGGGAGCAGAAGGGAATGGGTAATTAGTTCTTTGAAACTTAAACCAAGTAATAGGGCCAAAAAAAAAAAAACAAAGATAGACTTATAAAAGATAGTGTGGGCTGCGTCTTGCGTCTCTACTTCAAATAATATTTTTATGTGCATAACGACGCTATGGTTGTAATTTCGTAACATGGAACAAATATGTTTTTTTAATTGATTTTTTATGTTTCACTAATTCGTAACATAAAAATTTTTATTTTTTAAAATGTATTTTTACTCTTACTGCTTATGAATTTACCGCCAAAAAAAAAATACAAAAAAAAAAAAGTTCTACGTCTGCTACGAACATTTAAACCGAAAAAGAAAATGGCGCTTCACCTTTTTAAACCTAACCTACAAGATCATACCCCTCCTAAACCTCCCCTTCTCCCCTTGACTATATGAATGACTTAAAATGCCAGCTCGACCTGCTAGTACTATCTGTACAGAATCTGAGGCCACACGTGTGTGAGAGAGAGAGAGAGAGCGTGTGTGTGTGTGTGAGCGTGTATGTGTGCGAGCGAGCGTGTTTTCTTTCAGGGGCGTTGTAGATGGAATGTGGGTGTATCTATGATGGGGTTTGGGGGGGGATGGAGAGAGTTGTGTGTGTGTGTGGAGGGGGGGTTTGTTTCGTACACACGGGCCGCTCACCCTGTGGCCATCTGTCCGTGTTTGACAGGTCGAGGCGTTACAGAACGTTGCTGGACGACAACTGCTGTCTGATGCTGTCGTACCGGCTGAAAGTTTTACTGTCTGTACAGTTGGGGGGAATGGGGAAGGGCGGGGGGGTGATGTTGTGCCAAGCGATGGTCATTAGTACCACGTCCACATCTTTGTATTTACTGCGCACCACCTTTCTATGTGTGTGTGTGAGAGAGAGTGTGTGTGTGAGTGTGAGGTTGGGTGTGGGTGTGTGTGTGAGTGTGTGTGTGGGGGGGGGCAACTTCAAATACAGTAAAAACACCTTGTCTGTGTGTAGCACTGGGTCATTGTATCGGAGATATCATTGTTGATATTGGAGAATTATCAGTATTTCATATCGTATTGAAATTTGAACATTTTTACAGAATGATTCGATTTCTGAATATCCATTTAGTGGAATCGGATACAGCTGGTTCATTTTATTATATGATTCGTGAGTTGTATAGTAATCGTAAGAAAAAAATATCGGCAATCGAATCGTAATCAGTTAAAATTATTATGGTATCGACCTTTAATTGTGGTGGTCGTGCGGTGTAGAGCGCTCGGCTGTCGACCGGAGGGTCCCGGGTTCGAATCTCAGTGAGAACCTTGAAACTTTTTGAGGTCCTGGTGAAAGTCCCCCCCCAAGTCCACCCAGCTTTAAATGGGTACCTGACTTTAAGTTGGGGGAGTGAAGGCGGCTGGTCGTTGTGCTAACCACACAATCCCTTCTTATGCCGAGGTTACTGAAACAGATGAATTCTACACTTCATCTGCCCCGATGGGCCCTTTTGGGGACTGAAGGGAAACTTTACATTTTGCTTTATTTGAATTTTTTCAATTCAATAACCGAGTCTTTTTTTTTTTGTTGTGTTGTTGTTTTTTCCGATGACATGGCCGCAAACTTTCGCAAAATATTTTTTTTTAAATTGCGAAAAAAAAAAAAGTACTTGAGACTAAATATCAACGCAAACCTTTGATTCTGTTTAGAACTACCAACTAATTATAGGGACGGATGGGACTGAGGGACCCCTCGTTCGATATCCAGTCAGGACCAATAGATGTGTCAGGCTATGGTGACAGTTCCCGCAGTATCTCCCGTGGTGGTGCCCCCATGGCCAGTGCACTAACGGCTAGGGTGTGGATTAAAGAAGGGCACCATTAAAACTGTCCCATCAGGGTTTAAATGATCTGAGAGATTTCATCTCACCCTTACAGGGACTTCACACACACACTCATACACACTCATACACACAAACACACACACTCATACACACACACATACATGCACACACACACACTCATACACACACACACTCATACACACACACACAAACATGCACACACACACACTCATACACACACACATACACACGCCAAACTACTTAAATTTCACAATGAACATCTCAAAGCTGCCATTTACTGTCAATTTGAACTTTCAACTTTTAAAATACTGCCTAATCATACATTTATTGTTTTGTATATGATGTTTTTTTTTTCCCTTTACTCCAACACCAGCTAAACACATTTCATTCATTCATTGTTTCCTCTGACTGATTTTATTTAATCACACCTTCTGTGTGCTGTTTTGTCTCCTCCATCTCATCACCCGCTATGTTTCCTTTCTTCGTTTAAAAAAACCCTATACCCTACCGACCGGCTGATTCCGGAATAATCTTGAAAACCAGATATTCCAATGTCCGGCACGTGTGAGCACAGGTAATATGTTCCAGGTAACGGCCCTGACCCCCCCCCCTCACCCGTCTCCACCTATACCTCCTCCCCCCCCCAGATAAACCTTTCAGAGGAGGAGACAAGGAGGATGTGTTTGGGAGGGGGGGTGTTTACTGGCAAATAACGTCCCACAGTTAATGAAAACCTGAACACCGACTTGGCAACTTTCCCAGCATGCAGTGAGCACTATTTGTTTTGTTCCTGTTGGGGGGTAGGGGAGGGGGGGAGCCTGTGGGAAGGGCGCGTTACTTACTACAAGGTTATCTCTACTCACCCTCCGCCCATTCTTCACTCACACACACACACACACTCTGCACATCGAACCAGAGGCTGGTATTTGTGTGTGTGTGTGTGTGTCTGATTACACCTTCAAGTTCATTAACGGCTACTGTATGTAGGTCATGCCGTCTAATAATGTATACGTCATAGTAATGTATCAGCCTCGGTCGGAATGTCAGGATCTGTGTAATAAGAGTGCTGTGGTAAGAATCTGGTGTGACTATCGCCATCTTTAGGAAAGACTTCTGCGGCATAATATTTCCACCCTCTGTTAGAATGTAAAGGGTTTTTTTTTTGTTCAAGAAGAATTTGTTATGCCTGCTACTATCTTTAAGGTTTGCTTTTTAAAATGTAAGTCACAATGGTCCAAATAATGCTGAAAACGAAACAGGGCCGGCCTTAAGAATTGCGGGGCCCAATTTAACGGACGCTCGCTAAATGTAAACTGCGGGGCCCCTGCCAGGCGCGGGGTCCAATCAGGAGCAATCGGTCAAATAGTCCTAAGGCCAGCCCTGGCTTGGAAAAGGTTGGCGTGCAAGAGGAGGAAGAACTGTGTACGGCAGCCGCTGTCTTCAGAACAGCCTGTTCATAAACGTTGTAATAGGTGGACATTTTTGTAAGAATGTTGGAGGCTTGTTGGACGCAGAAACATATATGACTGATGATACAGAGTTAGATAAAAACCGATGACTTAAAGGCAATGCTGGTGGAATGGTTGCTAACGCCCTGAGCAAGCTAAAAGCTGGCGAAATGCAATGCTGGTGAAATGGTTACTGACGCCCTGAAGAAGCTAAAAGCTGGCGACCTTGTTTATGACATGCAAACATTTTATTTTTAAATATCATGAGAGCGCGCCTCGAGCAACGACCCCTTGATTACCTTACAACGACCCTGCTAAGAAGCACAAAAAAAAAAAAGAGTCGCAGAAAGTGATGTAAGCGTCTCGGAAATTATCTTTTAGACTCGAATTAATGTTCGCGATTTTTTTTCAGCTATCACTTAGTTTCGTATAAATTTCCCCTCAGGCCTGCGCAATCACTAATCTTGTTTATCAATTTTACTTCATACATGAGCTATCACTTAGTTTCGTATTTGATTTAGAGCTATCAACCTTACTCCCTCCCCCCTCTCCCCACCACGCCGACAATTTAAATGGAAATGGCGAAAAAACATACGATTTAGAGAATATTACATATTCTATCCAAAAAATTATGGGATATAAATTTGGCAACCAATGAGAAATGAATTTATATGAAATTTCGAAAATGTTTAAATAAACAAAAACATAACTATTGTCGTCTGCGATGTGAATTAAAATGTGTAGCTACCATATATTTTTTTTTTTAGAAAACATGGCCGGTTGTTGAATATAGTTTTTTTTTAACATATCATTTTGACGCTGCCTAGTCAGCCAGTGGCGTACCTTGGGTAGGGGAGGGGGAGGGGATGGTCCAAATTCGAAAGTCGTCCCCCTCCCCCCGGGCACCAGCTTGAGGAGGGCCTCCAAAAATGTTTTTTACATTAAATATTAAGTACATTATCTAATATCATGGTGTCGAATGTCAAAATGCAAGGGTCCCCCCAAAGAGGCCAATCCCCCCCTCCCCGGACACCAAATACCTAGGTTCGGCACTGTTAATCAGCACTGACACAAAACGTTAAACCCAAGGTTTAGTTGGAAAGGTTTATCTTGGTCATGACGTGTCATTGACTGGACAGGTCACACAATTGACCCCCCCCCCCCATCCTATCAGATGGGCGTGTCCGTTACTTTCACTTTGATAAAATACAAAAATGAAAAAACGACCTCTGCCCCCCCCCCGTACTTTTTTTTCTCCCAAGACTCCACCCAAAAGGCTCTGCGCTGTTTATTAACGTTACAACTATACCCGGGACACTCTGACACAAACAAATGACGTCACATTAATGGACATCATCAGGCCGTAGCTTTTCGGGAATTCCTTTTAAGGGGGCTTAATTGCATTTCTCCACAACAGTGCTCCGCCCCCTTTGGGTTCCTGACTGGTGATCCAAATTTATCAAAAATAAACTCTCAGCCTTTCTCCATTTTCAGCCAGAGGTCATTAGCCAAGTGACCAGGTTATGGAATGGACTCCTCCAGATGCGCTGTGAAGGTTTTACCGCTCCCCTCCCCCCACACACCAACAGCCCCCCCCCCTGACCTACGTAACATTCAGTGAGTTACATCAGTTATCCCCTGCACGTGCGAATTCCATTACTTCCAATCCTTAACCTCCATGACCCCTCACACGCTTCCCCCCCCCTACTGTCTTTATCTACGTAAGCCAACCCCCGCAGTCTCCAGTCAATGTTGTTAGTAGCCAGTCGTATCGCTTCTTATATGCGGAGGGGGGGGGAAGGGGAAGTGGCTGTATTGGGCACAATGACAGTAGCAGACGTAACCAGTGTGGGTCAAATGCATGTACGCGCTGCAGAGACTCAAATCCAGACCTGCAGGTGAACAGGATGAACAATAACAGAACCACTGACTGAACTGTACGTTTGTGTAGGCTCAAGTTTTCAAATGTGTGTGTGTGTGTGTGTGTGTGTGTGTGTGTGTCGAGGAAGGTAGACGAGTAACTTGTAAATGTATGTGCATTTTAGAGTGAGCACGTGTTTGTGAAAGCTGCACATAAATAGATCTTTTGTGTGTGTGTGTGTGTGTGTATGTGTGTGTGTATATATATTCTTTTTCATGAAGTTTATCAAGTTTACGAAGACACAATCGCATTATTAAAAACTACAAAAATGATGTACAGTCGAGTACAGAGAAATAATTAATAAGATAAACAACCCAAGATACAGTTAACAAAACAAGGGCTTTAAGAGACACAGAGAGAAAGCGTGGGTGAGAATTTTAACGAGACTAAAGACTGTGGGATGGATACCAGAGGGCTGTAAATTCGTGTTGCGAAATTCAACTCCCAGTGGTTGGTTTTAGGTGCAGGAAACATGAGATAAGGTTCTTTAATGTTCCATTACAATCGCGTTACACTGTCGCCAAAAATCATGTTAGATAACTCTTGCACTTTAAAACTTAACCTCATGAGTCATCTTCCCTGGTCCAGCAATCTTTCATGGTAAAAGTTACTCGCATAATGAATGACCTGTACTGCAGTGTGGGTGACCCTGGAAGCCTTGATGCTTAATGTGGTTAACGCAGGGCCGTTCTTGTGGGGCCTAGGCAAAAAAAATAAATAAAATACATTTGTTGAGCCTAGATAAAGGCTCATTTAGGGGACTCTAGGGCAAAGGTACATTTATCGGCCCCAGGCAGCGTTGCATTTTGGGACCCCCCCCCCTTAAACCCAAAGCTAACTATTGAGGGGCTTGGTTAAAAACGCTGAGGAGGCCATCGCTAGCAAATATGCCCCCCCCCCCTGATAATCTTAGCAGAAGCGGTTCTCTACAGTTTTGTCACGTTATGCATTTTAAGTAACGGCAAAATATAACTCATTAGCTTTAAGTTGTATGTACTATTCAACTGTAACGTACATATTTAGTATTCTCACCGTGGATTGGTCCTCGCCAAGACACCATTCAGAAAGAATCAAGGCGTGCGAATAATGAACTTATATTTTAATTTGTACTGCAGTATCATATAAATATCACATATACATAGAATACATTCATGAATACACAAAATAGGCTGCACATAGAATACATTCATGAATACACAAAATAGGCTGCACATAGAATACATTCATGAATACACAAAATAGGCTGCACATAGAATACATTCATGAATACACCAAAAAGGCTGCACATTAAATACATAAAAATAGGCTTCACAAAATATGCACCAAATAAACTGAACATCAAATAGGCTGAACATAATATACATCAAATAAACTGAACATAATTTACATCAAATAGGCTGAACATAATGTCATATAACTATTTAGTACATTTTTCTTGTTCGAGGCTTTCTACAATTCCCAAGAGTTTGTTAGACAAAGCAGTCATTGTCAGGACGTGACCATGGCTAGACAGATTACAGACTTAAAAGATTCTGTCAGATGGACGTGGTGTTCATTTGTTAAGCCTACCTTAAGCCCATTTCTCCTACTCCTAGAAGTCACACACAAGCAATCACACATCACACTAAGAAACACATAAGCAAAAATACAAAACAATCACACAGCTTTCCACACTTCCACACAACGGTTCAAACATCGGATCACACAATGTCTCAAACATGGTCCAAACATCGGTCCCACACAATGAATCAAACATTGCTCCACGCAATGGTGACTCATACATCATCTCCACAATGTTGACAACCACTTTCACACACTCTCTGTGTCTGTTTTCTCTCTCACACACACATTCTCTATGTCTGTTTCCTCTCACACAAACACATTCTCTATGTCTGTTTTCTCTCACACACACACTCTATGTCTGTTTTCTCTCACACACAATCTCTATGTCTGTTTTTTCTTACACACACTCTATGTCTGTTTCCTCTCACAAACACACTCTATGTCTGTTTTCTCTCACAAACAATCTCTATGTCGGTTTTCTCTATCACACACACTCTATGTCTGTTTTCTCTCACACACACTCTATGTCTGTTTTCTCTCTCTCTCTCTCTCTCACACACACTCTATGTTTGTTTTCTCTCTCACACACGCACTCTATGTCTGTTTTCTCTCTCTCTCTCTCTCTCTCTCTCTCTCTCTCTCTCTCACACACACACACACACACACTCTATGTCTGTTTTCTCTCACAAACAATCTCTATGTCTTTTTTCTCACACACACACTCTATGTCTGTTTTCTCTCACACACACATTCTCTATGTCTGTTTTCTCTCACACACACTCTATGTCTGTTTTCTCTCTCTCTCTCTCACACACACTCTATGTTTGTTTTCTCTCTCACACACACATTCTCTATGTCTGTTTTCTCTCACACACAATCTATGTCTGTTTTCTCTCTCTCTCTCTCACACACACACTCTA
The DNA here is from genome assembly GCA_021962125.1 of Bulinus truncatus. Lineage (NCBI taxonomy): Eukaryota > Metazoa > Mollusca > Gastropoda > Planorbidae > Bulinus > Bulinus truncatus. The sequence goes on along the minus strand of JAGDYQ010000048.1, from coordinate 1,716,257 downwards.
TGTTTGTTTTCTCTCTCACATACACACTCTCTGTTTTCTCTCTCACACACACTCTCTATGTCTGTTTTCTCACACACACATGATGTCAATGTGGTTTCTGTAACATTTTCATAGCTTCCCTCCTCCCTCTCTTTATTTAAGGGGGGGGGGGGCAATGACAGCTACTTTTATCTACCCTTGGTTCTTATTTATTTTTTTAAGTCTTACAATTTTCTCAGTTGGCACAAAGTGTTGTAAACAAAATATCACACCTTGTGGTAAGGTGGATGAAATAACTGTAGATAACAAAGGATAATGATATTTTTAACTACATGTCTCTTTACATATCTATCTACCTGTATCTATCAAGACAGATAGAAGCATAGTTGTTTACATAGATAGATATATATATATACAGACAGACAGACAGACAGATAGATAGATAGATAGATAGATAGATAGATAGATGGATAGACTGTAGATAGATAGATAGATAGATAGATAGATAGATAGATAGACTGCAGTGAGACAGACAGATAGATAGATAGATAAATAGATAGATAGATAGATAAATAGATAGATAGATATACTGCAGTGAGACAGACAGACAGATAGATAGATAGATAGATAGATAGATAGATAGATAGATAGATAGATAGATAGATAGATAGATAGATAGATAGATAGATAGATAGATAGATAGATAGATAGATAGATAGATAGATAGATAGATAGACTGACTGACAGACAGACAGACAGACGGACAGACAGACAGACAGACAGACAGATAGATGCCTTATAAGAACGTTTCGCGACTCCAAGAATATATAAGCATTGGTTGTTGATGTTGTTATTGTTTGTCAGTATGACACCATGTAATGTGGTACCGTGGGCGGGCAGCTGATCTGTCCCCCCTCCTCCCCCCCCCCCAACCTCCCTGTCAATGTATCCAGTGACCCGAAAGTTTGCTCACTAAAAAGATTGGTCTGATCTCCGTGATTTTTTTGTATACCCCATTTACTAAGTCGCCCACCCATTCCCCCCCCCCCCACCAGGTGATCTCTGCTACATCACAGCAGCTGTCTAATTTAGATTTAAACTGATTCATTCTGACGCCATATAACCCTAACCATAACCCTAACCATAACCCTAACCATAACCATACCATAACCCTAACTATAACCATAACAATAACCCTAACCATAACCATAACCATAACCCTAACTATAACCCTAACCATAACCCTAACCATAACCCTGACCATAACCCTAACCTTAACCCTAACCCTAACCATAACCCTAACCATAACCCTAACCCTAACTATAACCATAACCCTAACCATAACCCTAACCCCATCCTTGTAAACTGAAAGGGGTAAGATAAAGAAATATATATTTAAAAAAAAAATCAAGCAATCGGTTTAGGTTTTGTTTTGTGTTATGCATTGTGTGCGTCTATCTATGCGTCGGGAAGGGGGGGGGTGGGAATGTGTAAAGGGGGGATGACTATCAATTTACATTCTACCTGAATGCGCGAGTGGTCTGCCCATCACCGTTACCTGCAAGAACGATAATCTCTAAGATATCTCGTATTTGTCTACCTTTGTTTATATATGTCATAGCAAAAATTTTTATTATTTTTTTGGTCCTTTGTTTTTTATAATGTTTTATTTACGTCACTTTCACGCCTGCTGTTCTTTTCACTTTTCCCAAACAAACAAAAACAAAAAGAAGATAATTCTTCCATTTTTTTTTGTGCGATTTTTATTTGATTTCTCGGAGATTCTGGTAATTTATTTTCCCCCGCTTTGTTCAGAACGCTGAAGGTATTGGTGAATACAGATATAGACAGCGGCTTTTGCCTGGCAAATATCTTTTTTTTTTTTTCTTAAAATCCATTTTCTTAAAATAAACATTAAAATAGTAAAGCAGAATGTTTTCTTTAAAGAATTTTTCAGTAGTCAACCGATCGTCCTAATCATTGAACCACGGAGTTTGAGATGCCATTGAGATAAATTGTTCGAGTTACTGCGAGATGGGTGAGGGAAGGGGGTGATATTAAAAAAAAAATGATATTCAAAAACTTTGTGGTGAACACAAAAAAAAAAAACGATTTTATTCGTTTTGGTCTGAAACTGTTTTTTGTTGTGAAGTCAGTCTGTTAGTCATCCATCTTTTTTGTAAGGGGTGGGGGGGGAGGGTGACCGCGTTAACAGAATGCTCCTGGAAGTGATGATGCACACAAAGGCGTAACTAGGGAGGGGGTCCAAATTCGAAAGTAACCCTTGGGCCCCAACTTAGGTGGGGGGAAAAATTTTTACATTAAATATTATGTACATTATCTCATTTCATGGTGTGGAATGTCAAAATGCAGGGGCCCCCAAAAAGGCCCCTAAAGTGGCCAAGCCCCCGGCCCCCCGAATCGCTAGGTTCGGCACTCGCTTTACACTTAAAATAGTCAATGGGCAAGAAGAGAATTTAATCTTAAAAGCCATTATTTAAAAAAAAAATAATTTAAAACATCAATTTTTTATAACCATGGATACATTAGACCGTTGAAAATATTCAAAGGTTTACCTTTAACCTTTTAACTTTTGCGAATTGGTAAATAAAACAGGATGGAGGTACCTTTCTTTAACAGGCAGCATAAATTACCCATCATGCAGTAGTCAAGATTAGCTACAAGTTAGGAATCGCCTAAGTCTTTAATGCGGGCCTAATGCGGGCCGCGAGCCGTCAGGCCGACTGAACCGGCCCTCGCTCAGCTCCTCTGCGCTTGTTTATATCAATGATGTTCTCGTGTTATTTGTATTATATCATTCAAACATCCCATCTATTCTGCTCTAGATCCGGCCTTTCTCTTAAATTTTAGAATCCGATGTGGCTCGCGGTTCGAAATGTTTGCCCACCCTTGACCAAAGTCACGCAGTTAGGCAACGTTGAGATGAATTACTAGAACATAACCCTGTGACACACCGATCAGGGCTACAAATTTACACGCGGCGGAACCACCGAGCGCGTCCCATCCAAGCCGTAACCAAAACAAACCGCCTTCCAGTCTAACATCGTCTGTTTTTTTTTACATCCAGATTTGTTATCTTAGTTACGCTCTTGCCAGATTTTTCAAAAGATGCAAGTTAAAAGTTAACTTTTTTTCTTTTTCTGTGTTTTTTTTTTTATTCCACCTCTAGTACATTTGAGCTACGAGTTTGTATCATGTAGCAGATGGGTAGATCTGAGCTATGAGTTTGTATTCATGTAGCAGACGAGTACATTTTCCCGCCCTCTAGCCGTGTCTCGAGTAAATGTGAAGATGGCCGTACTCGAATGAAATTACTTTGTCAAGTTGGTGTTATGGACAGGGGAGGTAATCCTGCAGGGAGAAGGGAATTAACCAAGGAAATACCCACTCTGTTTAGGCGTCTTCTGGGTTGACTTTGTGGACATATAAAGGAGCCGCCGTTGACATTCTATAAAGCATATAGGGTCTGCTTATTGTAAAACACATATGATGTGCTCAATAATTATTTCCGTAGAACTACATTTTTTGGGGCTAAATTATTAGCGGGTCAACTTTATGTTCTTTAGACTTTAGCTTGATGACGTCATTGTCGTTTAGATGTGTTAGTTTTTTTTATTTGTTGATCAAACTGAATATAATTTAAAAAAAAACATTTTAAAAGATTATTATTTAAAATTGGAATTAAAGAAATTAACGAAACTACTAATGTCAATTTATAAAATTAGAAATTGTTTCCATAGTAAAAAAAAAAGGGAAAAAAGCTAATACATATTTCCAGTGGCGTAGCCGGGGGGGGGCGGGCAAGGGGGGGGTATCATGATCTGGGCGCTACTCACAAAGGGGCGCCAAATGGTATATTTTCCATATAATATTATATGGTTTTCGAATGAGGTACGCCACTGCATATTTCAAAATCTAAGCGAGTGTATTTTGTATAAATCACCTAAGCTTTCATAACTTATACCAGCTTGCTTATGAAATGAAAAGATGAAAGAATCTATAAACAGACATTCTTGTTACACACAAACATTATACAATATGTAAACATGACTATACACGAACGCACCAATAGTTTGATTTGTGTGTTCTTTATAAATGATCTATTTCTAAACTCTGGCGGATTGGGGAGGAGGGGGGGAGAGTGGTAGGAGGGGGGGGGAGAGATAAGAAACGTAATTGTTATGAGCCTATAATATTATTTCATTTCACATTAAAATAAAAAATAAAAAATAATAATAATTAACAACAACAGTCATGGCTAATTACTGTCAGTGGTTTCCTCCCTTTACTTATTAATTTTGTTTACATTCCACTTTCTACATCAGCGCCATATAACCGAGTCCCCTGGTCGCTATTTGGGGAATCGAACCCAGGCGCCGAGCACCACACATTTTGGTGTCACAATATCAGCAACCCCAGTCATGACAATTATTTACTGGAGAATGAGCGTCCTTCGCACCTGAACATATATACAACCAAGCACACACTCACACACACACACACACACACACGCATACACTCACACACACACACACATCACTCATACACTCGTCGGTTCATGTTCAATTTTCTGAAGCCGCTCACAGGTGGAGATAAACTCAAGTGTCAAGGTCACCCCCCCCTCACTATACAATAATGATTCCATTCTAATCTTATTTCTATCAGAGCCCCAAAAGATAAGACCCCACCCACACCCACCCACCCACCATACCAAAAAAAAAATCCAGAATTTATGCACAGGTGCATTTGCTTTTTGCCCCCCCCCCCCCCAAACCCCGAAAACCATAGGAACAGTTCTAAATACATCAGCACCTTACAACATTTCTCTATCAATCTGTCAACTGTTTGTGCACACTGACACACTGATACACGCAAACACCCATACAGTCGGTGCACCTTTTTCAATGTGAGGAAAAAATTACATGTATTACTTTTCTTGTATTTTAACGTTTATTATTAATTTATTTTATTATTAATGTGTTAAAATTGAATCATTTTAAAATAGTATCTTTGCAGCTGTGATTTAGCTTGCATCGATCGAGGTGCGAACTGGTAGCTTAAAAGTTAGACAATTCCTCACTCAATACCGGCACCGATTTTTTTTAAAAAAAAAAAAGCACTGTGCACTCGCTAATACATAAAGCGAATTTCCATACACATATACACACACACACTCACACACTAAGTATCCCCCCCCTCCCCGGGGAAATGTTTAACGAGGTGTGAGGGGAGGGTACTCAGCCAAATTTTATAAGGTCGCTGGTCAAAGTACAGTCTCTTTAATTTCTTATTCTGGCTTCAATTTCGTCACGTTCTTCAAAGCCTTGGGGGAAATAAACTTGGAGTTGGGTTGATGTTGTGGTTATCTATATAGAGACGAATACTAAATAATACACTTGGAGTTGGGTGGATGTTGTGGTTATCTATATAAAGATTAATACTAAATACATATTTTTTTACGCCTTCAGTGTGAAGATGTACAGTATACGTGTGTGTGTGTGTATGTGTGTGAGAGAGAGAGAGGGTGAGTGTGTCTATAAGTGTGTGTGAGAGGATTAGTGTATGTGTTTATGTATGTGTTTGTGTATGTGTGTGTGAGATTGAGTATGTGTGTGTGTGTGTATGTTAGTGTATGTGTCTGAGTGTATGTCTATGTATGTGTATGCATAAGTTTGTCATAGAGTGCGTATGTATGCCGTTTTGTGTATGTTTATCGACTGTGTATGTGTGTGTGTGTGTGTGTCTGTATGCATCTGTGAGTGTGTGTGTGTGTGTAAGTGTGAGAGTGTGTGTGTGATGTTCGGTTGGTGTAAAAATAAAAAAGTACGGCCTTGAACCACGTGACTGTGAGGCTACATGTTTTAGTAAATGGCCGAGTGTAGAGTGTAGAGGACTGTGTGTTCACATCTTACTAAGTGACCCGTGAACTCACTGATAAGACAAATGATGAGCTACACATGAAAAGAAAAACAATGATAATCAAAAAAGGGGTGCGCTTCACAATTTTAAATGTATTCGGAAAATGGGGGGGGGGGGGGGGAGGGTGCGGAGAGCGAATCCCTCGTTATGAAGAGTTAAACTGAAACCCAGATTCTATGTTCGTTTTTTTTTTTAAACTAAAAACTTTATCGGCTACATGAAAATTTAATGAAGTTGATCGAGGTTGAAATAGACAGATTTCTAATAGAATCGACAGGAGCACGTAACTCTGTACTCGGGAAAATGTTGGGTAAACACTGAATTGTCGTTCTTGAACTCTTGCTCTTTTTCCCATAGCTACCGTTTCTCTATCTCTCTCTCCTACCATCCATCTCTCTTTCTTTCGTGAGCTACATTCGATAGTCCACTGCCTGCTATGGAATCTCAATCTTCCCCCCCCCTCTCTCTAGCTACTGTTAGTGCTACCTTAAGAGTGTTTTTTTTCCCCTTTAAACTTTTCCTCTCTCTCCCCTCCCTAGCACCCTAAGAGAAATAATGGCCGCGTCCGTTAGGCAGGGGCTCCTCCTACAGATAAGACAGCCACTACCCTCGCCGCTAGCGTCCTTATCTAGGCCTAGAATGTTCCAGATAGTCAAATTTACCAGCATACGGAGTACTTGCAGCTTCCAGAAGAAGAGATGGCGGTATATCTTCAACGTGGCGCGCGATTTATTTGAAAAAAAAATTGATCAGAAGTGAATAAAATGCAATATTTCCATTGGTTTACTAATATATGATGTTTTTTTTATAATCTAACAACTGGACTAAGTTGTTTGTTTGTTTTTTTTTTTTTTGTTTTTCTTAAATTTTGGCTTGAAATTAAATGTGACATTGATTTAGTGAAGTGCATTTGACTGAAAGTAGGTATAATTGTTGCAAATGTGACGTAGATGGAAACCAATGTTCGTGTGACTTTACGCAGCTGGTGTGACATTACACAGCTGGTGTGACATTAAACAGCTAGTGTGACATTACACAGCCGGTGCGACATTACGCAGCCGGTGTGACATTACGCAGCTGGTGTGACATTACGCAGCTGTTAAGACATTACACTGCTGGTGTGACATTACAGTGCTGGTGTGCATGGTGGAATTCCGGAGTAAATATTATTGGCTTGTAACTTGACGTAAACAAAGATTTTTGTAAAAATTAAAGTAAAACAAAAGAGCACACAACTGACGAAATCACACGTGGTGCACATTTGAAGTAATCACAAGTGGTGCACTTTTGAAGTAATCACACGTGGTGCACATTATGTGGCAAAAAAAAACGATTGCCGTGGCATTCATAAAATGGTGCGCATGTTGCCTTCTGATATAAAATACTTGTTGTTTATCTAAATAGTTTTATTGTGCAAACAACAACAACAAAAACAACAACATTACCTTTAGTGACTTATACAAGAGGAACGCGGTAAGATATACTTGGAGGGCCGTAACCAACGGACTAGAGTTCTATCGCCAACGAGTGCCGTGACTTTTCTCCAGTCGGATCGATGTCCCTAAGTCCACCCGGCTTACAAAATGGGACACTAGCTATGGGGGAACTTTAAAGACGGCCGGGCAATGTGCTAGCCCCACACTATGCCATAGATTAACCCGTGGCTCGAGAAACAGATGGGGGACGGATGGTCGTGTGGTAAAGCGCTTGAATGTCGACCTGAGGGTCCCTGGTTCGATCTCCGGTGAGAACCAGTAGATATTTCATGTCATGGTTAAAGCCCCCCTACCCCCCCCCCCCGCTATGGTGGCGATGAAAGAAGGGCACCACAAAAAAACCGTCCGATCAGTGGTTTATAGGATGTAAGAGAAGGTTGTCGACCCCTGTGTCAGGTGGTTAATAATTATTTATTGATAAAAGCCTATACCGGCTTTGGCAGTATACGGAATGTCGTTGCGGATCATAAATCCGGATAGTCAGAAGTTTACTGTATCTTTCCAATTTAATAAAAAAAATATTCTATTTTTAGATTAGGAATTTTATTATAGCTAAATTGGCAATAATAAAATTCATTGAAGTCAGGGGTGATCAAAGCGAATTGTGTCGCTAGATCATACAGAGGCTCAGCGAAGGGTGGGCAGGAGGGGGTGGGGGGCATTACTCACAAAAGGGCGCCAAATGGTATATTTTACATATAATATTACATGGTTTTCGAATGTGGGTGAGGGGGCGCTAAAAAGGTATTGTGCCCCGGTCGCGGGTTAAGCTCGCTACGGCACTGAGATCATATCAGCCTTGCTATGTCTGCTATAAACGGGTGAAGCATTTGAATTTTAAAACACATTGTACCAGTTTTACATTGCCGGATAAGTGAGTGATCTGTCGACAGGAATATCTGACATTCGCAAACTGATACACATATTAGGCTTTTTTCAAAATTTAATTATTTTGGCTAAAATAGTTTGTTTTTTCAACTTATTAAATGTAACGCAGTGGCTACGGTTACGCTCAACGCGCATGCGCTCTAGCGCTCAAGACGGACTATTTTTTTTTTTTGCCGAATTTTTTTTTTCGGGTTCCAGCTATAGATATTGTTCCTATCTCTAACCCTATCCCTAACCATAATCCTATTCCTAACCCTAGCCACATCGTAAATTTAAATATTCTACACGGAAGACTAAAAACATATTTTAAAAAAAAACATATTTATATTTTAGATACCATGAATTAATTTCATTGATCGCAGAATAATAATACTAGCAGCTCATGCAATTGACGGTTCAGATGTTTCAGTTTATAAAATTCATAGATGGAATTATTGAAAATTGTTGACGTATTAATACATTCCTTCCCTACACCTTGTGCTACCTATCTGTATAATTGTTACAGATTTTCAGTTATTTAATGTCGGCTTCAAAATAAAAATTAAACAAGAGACAGATTGATACAGGTCGTATAAAAAGCTAATTAGCAGCCCAATCAAATGAAATGAAGTATTAAATATAATGTATCTCTCGTTGTCATATCAGTGTCGCCGAGAGCCAACACGGGCCCCAGGGCAGGACATCATTGCGGGCCCCTTAATAAACAATAAGTCGTGAAAAAATTGACATTGTCGAGGAGGCGGCCGGGCCCCCTTACAGATGCGGCCCCCTGGCAATGACACCCCCCCTCTCGGCGTGCCTGTGTCATACACCCCCCTCCCTTCTCCCTCCCCTTCCTCCACCTTAGACAAAACTCTCTATGAAAATAACAGACGAGCATTTGAAATTGGCCATGGGAAATAATTAGCGCCACAGGCAAGGGAATTGAGCGTTCGAATGTTATTGTTTGGTGATGAATGTGTTTTTGGTCTAGAAGCGTTTTGATTTAGTGTAACACGCGAGCTGCTAGTTTATTGTCAACATCCGTATGTTTAATGACACTATATCATCACACACACTGCTGCATAGCTCATTAAACATCAACATTTGATACCTAGCTCTCTAAAGTCAGCCGTTGCTACCTTTGGTAATTAATATTGGCTTTGCTATCTCTGCTACCTAGGTCATTAACGCCAAGATTGCTACCTTGGTAATTATTATCCGGATTGCAGCCTAGATCATTAAGATCATGCTACTTAGGTCATTCAGATAAATTGCTACCGAGGTAATTGAGATCCAGATTGCTACCTAGGTTATTAAGATCCAGATTGCTACCTAGGACATTAACGTCAAGATTGCTACCTTGATCATTTACGTCCACATTGCTACCTAAAACATTCGTCTTAATCATCAATATAGTTGTGTTGATATCTAATATTGATTTCCGTTTGTTTGTTTTTGTTTAGTTTTTTGTCTGCAGATCAGTGAACTGACTCCAAGTTGTTATTGTTTGTTTTTGGTTGGTTACATTACTATTGCTGTCCCTCCCCTCCTCTCCCATGGTCTCACCTCTTTTCTTAGGTCTCACCTGTCTTTCTCGTGTCTCAACACATCTCCAGTGTTTCTGTCTTTACACCTCCTGACTTGTCTAATCAGCTTCGCATTTTTTTTAAAATCTGTTTGTTAGTTTTATTTTGCATATTGTGTTGTTTTTTTTTTTGTTTAAAACGGAAAAGATGATCCTGATAGGTCGGACACTTTGTTCAGATAGATAGATATATATATAGATATATATATATAGATAGATAGATAGATAGATGGATAGATAGATAGATAGATAAATGGATGGATGGATGGATGGATAGATAGATAGATAGATAGATAGATAGATAGATAGATAGATAGATAGATAGATAGATAGATAGATAGATAGATAGATAGATAGATAGATAGATAGATAGATAGATAGATAGATAGATAGATAGATAGATAGATAGATAGATAGATAGATAGATAGATGTACACACTGTAAGACAGTACAGACTCCAAATCTATTTGTTATCTAGTAGTCTGCCCATTGATCTGCCTCTCCCCCCCCCCCCTATATAACAAATGTAACACAACAGTTTATATAAAAAAAACACTTCATCGTAATTTTTAGACTGGCAGCAAGATGGGGGAGGGGAGTGGAGGGGTGGGGGACAACACTTCAAGTAGGGCGGGGTTTTTAACATTGGCTGTGAGCACTATGTATCAACAACACCTCACACTGTGTGTAGGGTGAGTCGAGACAAGAAGGAACGAGGGGTGGGTGTGGGTGTGGGGGGAGTAAAGAAAGGGGGGTAGGTGGAGGAAAGTGTTTGTATATATATATATATATATATATATATTTATATGAAGTCAACTAGTTACAAAAAAATTTCACGCACTTGGAGAAGAGCAAAAAAAAAAAATTTATTTGATTCACGTGCTGGCAGATTACGTACGCCATACTAAACAACTTGTGAAGAAACCAGTAGATGTTGTTTTTTTTTTTTAAACTCTACTGATTGTGTCTGTGTGTGTGTGTGTTTGTGTGTGAGTGTGTGTTCATTCTGTTCGCCTCACCCGTCAGGCAGCGAGCGGGTGTGGGGCGGGGGGGGGGAAGGAAGGAGTCAGTCATTCCTGCGGTGAACGCGGGCACCGAACGGATTAGTTTGAATACTTGCAACTGTGGAGCTGGTCTCTTTCAGAGGTAAATAAAGAGTTGTTTGATTTTTGTTATTACCGTTTTAAACAAACAAAATATCGCTTTCTATAGTTGATCACAGCATGCACCGTGCGTTTTTTTTTGTTTGTTTGTTTGTTATTCCTTTGTTTATTACATGTACATTGTTAACACATGCATTCTAAACGTTTTCTTATTTATTTCTATTTAATCGCGTTTAAACGCAGTTCTGTTTATACTGATGAGTAACCGTATGATATCAGAGTGTGTCATGTGACACCAAAGCATGTAACTTGTTTCATGCAAGGATAACTCGATTTGATGAATTTTGTTTTGAGGAGTTACACATCTTTGTAAAATTGTACACTACTGAAACAAGGTAGGGGGTGTTTTGTAGATTTTATTTTAAAACAAAATGAAGTATTATTTTCAACGGTCCTTTTTATTTCTTTACTCTCTACATTTTCACTGGTCTGTCTTTCTCTCTCTCTCTCTCTCTCTCTCTCTCTCTCTCTCTCTCTCTCTCTCCATCCCTCTCCCCCCTCTCTCTCTTTCTCCCTCTCTCTCTCTCTCTCTCTCTCTCTCTCTCTATCTAACTATCTCTATCTATCTATCTATCTATCTATCTTTCTATCTATCTTTCTATCTATCTATCTATCCATCTATCTATATGTATCTTTATCTTACTCTGTATCTTTCATTAAGACAAATGGAATGCGTATGTATTACATGTTATCTTACTTTTAACACCCTCTTTACCTGTAAAAATGTTCACCGCTTCTTTCTCCCCCCCTCTCTCTCTCTACCTCTCCCCCTCTCTCTCTCCCTCCATACCTGTCTCATACACAAAGACAAAAGGTATGTGTATTTATCACACATTATTCTTACCTTTAAGGCTCACCATGCACCTGCACAAAAATGATCTTCGTTATCTTACTCTGTCACACAACGCCTTCCTCTACTCTCTCTCTCTCCCCCCCTCTCTCTCTCTCTCTCTCTCTCTCTCCAATTATCTCTATTACTCCCGATGAGTTCCATCCAGTAATTGTTATGCCGCAGCCTGATTTCCGACAAACGGGGAGGGGGGGGGTAGGGAGGGTAAAAGGGAGGGGGGTCATGTAAGCGTAAAAAGAAAACTTTAATTTTTCCGTCACATTAAGAATTACCGACTAGCCATGGATAATGTGACCCGACAAAATTTGATAAAGGCTCACTAGAAGTGCATGTATACAAACATATAGTAGAAAATAAATTCTTCCATGCTAATTATGTTCATAAATATAATTTGGCATACACACACAATCGAAAACGTGTTTGTCTTTATACATATGAATACAAACATGTTTGTTTTTATAAATATCCATACAAACATACGTGTTTGATGAGTATTAATTCACGCTCCGTAAAAAAAATATGTTGATGCAAACACACATATTTAGGTGCATATGTTTTCATACAAACATATCCTTACAAACATATCCATACAAACATATCATACAAACATATCCATACAAACATATCATACAAACACATCCATACAAACAAACATATCCATACAAACATATCCATACACAAGATCTAAACATTTCGGTTTACTAAACGCCACGAAGCCGTCCACAGCTTTGGTACGAGTACCTTAACTCGAGCTGGAAATATGCAGACACCAGATATAGGTCAGTAAAGACACCAGCTATAGGTCAGTAAAGATATCAGCTACTCTTCCATCGCTCAAAGCCAACCAAATGATTCGCAGCTTACCCAATGTCAAAACACTACAACATCAATTACACTACAACATCAATTACACTACAGCATCAATTACACTACAACATCAATTACACTACAGCATCAATTACACTACAGCATCAATTACACTACAACATCAATTACACTACATCATCAATTACACTACATCATCAATTACACTACATCATCAATTACACTACAGCATCAATTACACTACAACATCAATTACACTACAACATCAATTACACTACAACATCAATTACACTACAATATCAATTACACTACATCATCAATTACACTACAGCATCAATTACACTACAGCATCAATTACACTACAACATCAATTACACTACAGCATCAATTACACTACATCATCAATTACACTACAACATCAATTAAACTACAACATCAATTACACTACATCATCAATTACACTACAGCATCAATTACACTACAGCATCAATTACACTACAGCATCAATTACTCTCTAGCTAAACTACAGACTGTCTGTCTGTGTGTAATATTGTGTGATACCCTTGGTACATGCTAACAGAACGACAGACTGTCTGTCTCTGTAATAATATATGACACCTATCACAGTGTACGCATTTGGTATATGCCAACTAAACTATTGAGTATCTATATGTGTAATAAATAATATATGACACCCTTGGTACACGCTAACAGAACTACAGAACTACTGTCTGTGTAATGATGTATTTATTGTATTGATGCATGCCAACTACACTACAAACTGTCTGTCTGTGTAATATTGAATGGTACCCTTGGTACAAGTTAACTAAGCTAAAGACTGTCTGTGAAATAATGTCTAATACCCGTGGTACGTAGAAACCTACTTAGTTTCAAACAACCCAGTCAACCAATGAACAACCGTACGGTCAATAGAGCTGTGCCCAGAAGAAACGCTGCCAGCTACAGACCTTACAATTTCAGACAAAAAAACTAGATATTACACAGTCGGGCCATTTGTTCAACTTTTAAGGGGGGCCCTAGGTTAAAAAGTCAAGTTGTTTTTTTTTTTGAGTACCCAGGGAACAAACATATTTTGGGCGCCCTTTTTGTTAGCGAGATCCCAGACAGTTGCCATAGTGATGAACGACTCCCCGACACCCAATGACAGCACAGATAACACTCTCAAATATACGATACGAAACAGAACGAATAAAAATAAAATATTGCATGCAAAGCAAAACACATACACACACACAACACACACACACACACACACACACAACACAAATGATGCGTATTAAAACATTTAACACTCAGAGATGTAACATATTAACTCAAGGGACGAAGAGCGTTTATTAAAAGCTTCAAATTGAATTGGTAAAAAAAAAAAGAAAAGTTGAACATCAATCCAATCCATAATTAAATAGAAAACGGAAATGAGAATGAATTTTTTTTTAAACAAGACAAAAAAGAGACGTTCTGGTCATTGACGTTTTCCCATGTAATAAAACAAATCAATTAGGTCAACCATGGATGTGCTCAACTCTCCCTGACGTGTTGTGTACAAACTGTGTACAAGACAAACATAAACTCGGGCATTCTTAACATTGTCAAGCGTGTATTAGGACATCATTGTTCTGTGTGTATATTGAGCTAACAATGAAGCCAACGTAAAGATGTTCGTTCATCTCTTAATTTCATTGATCATCGATGGAGGAGAGGGGGAAGGATTATTGTCGTGCTTCTTGTTTACACTCGTACATAGTCTAAGTGTCCAGCGCTATATATCCGTAATGACTGGATGGATAGTGGATGGATAGATAAGTAAATAAAAAGATAGATACGTAGATGAGTTAGATAAAAAGATAGATAGGTAAGCATATATATATATATATATATATATATATATATATATATATAGAGAGAGAGAGAGAGAGATTAGATAGATAGCTTAGAAAGTTATACAGTTAGATAGATTAGATAGATAGATAAACAGACAGATGACCGAAAATCATCAATAATAATCATGATGATAAAAGTAAAAATCCACTATAGTTGAATGCAGTCATATTCTGCATCGATTTGATTTAACTCAATGATTTGTATAATTTGCTTTCTCCCGCTCGTTAAATCTCAGTAGACATCCCACTTCATATTTCAGATTCATGAAATCTTCACTGGCATACATGATACATTTTTTTTTTAAAAGCGACATCAACAGCGTCGCGTCGATGGAAGAATCGTAGAAAATTCACACGTACGTCTGCTTGACCCTAAAAAACTAAAAAAAAAAACAACAACATAAAATGTGTTGTTTTCTTTTTTTTCAAAGACCGGCGTATCGATCTAAAACGCTACAAAAATATCTCTCTAAATTGATGCTCTGCTCTTCAAGCTTCGATTGGTCGCGATTTGTCGCTCAAAAAAAAGACCTCCGCGCTGTGTCCATTAAAACAATGTCTCTCTGCATTGAATGTTGGGTAATTTTAGAATCTCTGTTGGTCCCGCAGACTTCGATTGTTTATTTTAAATGGTGCGTACATTTTTGTGGATATTTTATTTTTAAAATGATTATTGCAATTTTTTATGTTATTTTTTTTTTTTTTAAATTTCTGCCGGTGGTTGAACGTATAGTTATTTTGAAAGGATTGCAGTAATCTCTGCAAATTTTTCGCACGAAGCATCGAAGCGAACTATTTTTTTTTCGCAGGGTATGTACATATATTGTAACTTAACACGCGCTTGTCGCGTGGCTATGCCACGCCCATCTGTGTTTTTTTTAGATGATTAGGGAATACCCGACATAGTTGCTAGCGGGATTTCCCGGAGCGCGTCGCATTGCATTACCTGCCTGCAATGGAAACTGGATTTGCTCTGTATGCTGTCAGTGTTACTATGAGCCTGTGAGTGTTGACGTCATCAGCTCAAGACCCGAGGGTGAAGATATAAGAACATCCATTCATTCCTTCTCTTAAGAAAATATCAAGTTGGAGCCGAGAAGCTTTATAATGAGTAAAAAATATTTTAGAACGTATATATGAAGTTCTCTTAAGCCTTTGAGGGCTCGTAGGGCTCAACGGGGCAAATAAATTGCACAACGCCCAGCCGCCTTTACTCCCCCAATTAGGAGGAGTTGGGGAAAGGGGGGGGGCGACAACCCGTCCCCCAGAGATCGTTATGCAATGTAACATCTGCATCATTACTTCATGCTATCCATAGTGTAACATGTCATATTTCACACAACGTGAACTTTCTTTATAGTGTAACATGTCAGTTTGTAACGTTTCATACTATACATCTTCAAATGTCTCGTATGTTGTTTACATGTCTTCCATCTTCTACTGTTTGTCATTAGTGAAAACAACTTTTTTTTTTCTTTTGCAACCATGCCAATTATATTTCTTTGTGCCATTCTTTTCTACGCGCCCATTCTGCGGACCTGGACGGTCGAGCGACCACACGTTTGACTGCAATGCCCCCCCCCACCCCACCCCTCCTCAAACTGACTTCTTTAAATCCCCCCTCTGACTGTAGGCCGTGAATAATGTAATAATGTTAGTCAATATTAGGTAGCAATTTGATTAAGTCTCTCATTATACTATGGAAAAAAAATGTACTAAATTTGAAGTCAGTTGAGATCTATGATGTCTGCCTCTGCCAGTTGAGACCTATGATGTCTGCCTCTGCCAGTTCAGACCTATGATGTCTGCCTCTGCCAGTTCAGACCTATGATGTCTGCCTCTGCCAGTTCAGACCTATGATGTCTGCCTCTGCCAGTTCAGATCCATGATGTCTGCCTCTGCCAGTTCAGACCTATGATGTCTGCCTCTGCCAGTTGCAAAGGAAAAGGCAGTGCCACAAGATTTACTGCTCACCCCTAGTCAGTGGCGTCACCATGGTTGGTGTCACCAGGTGCGGACAATTCAGGGTGTCACCCCCCACCCCCTTCAAGGCTTCCACCTTGAGCAATGGTACATATTTCGAATTTCCCTGAACTAGACCTGAGAGAATTTACCATACTTTAAAATACGTTAGTAATAAAACAATTCTGTATTTCAGAAAGATGTATATTACTTTCATTTAACTGAGATTGTAAACTACGTCTCCAATTTCATGAAACCAAGTGACTACATGCGTCCTTTGTTTTTTTAGAACGTTCGTAATAAACTCGAGATTGATCCGAGCAGCTTTGAATTGTATTCATTTACCTAAGCTCTAGACGATCTTCAATGGTGATACCATTTGCTACTGCTCTGCATGGTGGAACCCTGCGCTACTACTCTGCATGGTGACACCCTGCGCTACTACTGTGCATGGTGGCACCCTGTGCTACTACTGCTCATATTTTTAACTATGATTGGTAATAAAAACCGATTTTTTTTCCGCTGTGAAATTTAGAACTATTCATTTTTAGTGTCACCCCTAAAATGTGCGGCCCGCACAGACATACAGTCAGCAAGACCTTCAGATAGATAGATAGATAGATAGATAGATAGATAGATAGATAGATAGATAGATAGATAGATAGATAGATAGATAGATAGATAGATAGATAGATAGATAGATAGATAGATAGATAGATAGATAGATGGATGGATGGATGGATGGATGGATGGATGGATGGATGGATGGATGGATGGATGGATGGATGGATGGATGGATGGATGGATGGATGGATAGATAGATAGATAGATAGATAGATAGATAGATAGATAGATAGATAGATAGATAGATAGATAGATAGATAGATAGATAGATAGATAGATAGATAGATAGATAAACACATGTCTTAGCATGCTATAGCTCAACATTAATTGAGGGGGGAGATAACTTGCTAATCTTAATAGAGAATTCAATCACAAGGGGAGATAACATTGTATGTTTTATTTCTCTCCATATTTACAACAGTACACCTAACGGAAACAAAAAGATAAGAAAGAAAATGGCGACCCTCGTGCTGGACCACACAGTGTGTAGCGCCCCTCTTGATGGGGATGTGGTTAATGATGGGGATGTGGTTAATGATGGGGGATGTGGTTAACGCTGGGGATGTGGTTAACGCTGGGGATGTGGTTAACGCTGGGGATGTGGTTAATGATGGGGATGTGGTTAATGATGGGGATGTGGGTATATGATGATGATGATGTAGGTATATGACGGTGGATGATGATGGTGCAGTAGATGATGAGGTGGGGACGGGGGGGGGCGTGTTCGACGTACAGGAAGAGGCAGACGTAGTTCAGTTGTAAGCAGCCAGTCCGGGTGCGCGGGATCAAGTTATCTCCTAATGTTTCTTTTCACGTGAGGTTCTGCGCATGTGTGTGCGCGCGCGTGTATGCATGTAAAAGCGATTTGATAATATTTATTCTACAATACACAAACATATCTCAAACACCAACCCCCTCAACCACCCTATCCGCCACTACCACCACATCCACCACTTAACTCCACCCTATCCACCAACGAGCCGGATTCTCACAATTAAACTTCACGGACAAGATGACCTCAACATTTTGACCTTGTTTACCTCACGCATGTCTCACGTGACCTTTCTCCTGTGACCTGTACCCCTTCCCCCCCCCAACCCCTCATAAATTACTATCAAGCATACGTCGGCAAGTTGCACAAGACTTGTAGACTCTCTGGCAACTGAGACAAAAAATCTTTCATTGGCTGGTCAAATCCTGGTCAAAGCTGGACTAGACTAAACAACATTTTTATTTTGCAATGCCCTTTTCCTGCCATTTTATTTTATTATTATTTTTTTTTTTTTTTTGTGGAATTTGAAAACTTAATTTCAGTCGATATTTCTTTCTCAAAACCTGTTTCATTTTTTTTTTCATAACTATGGCATGAAATTAACCATATACTATATATTTTGACTATTAAAATCAGCTGTAGCCTGTCATTTCATAGAATGTTTACATACGCAGCACTGTACCGTAACTCTTATTTTCTTTTCCGCATTGCTTCCCCTGCGCGAACCACTTATAGTTTATTCACACCCGTGGACTGATTCCACGACTACAGCTAACCCTCTGCAGAGCAGGATTGACGTATAAGCTACACGAGCTATAGCTTAAGGCCCCCAACTTTCATGGGGACCCCTAAAAATTATCCGAGTGAACAATTGTCATATATACTTTAATGGCCACTGCCATATAATATCGGGACTTGAAAAAGGCCCATATCTCAAATAGCTTAGGGCCTTAATAAAATGACATGTTACACTATAGAGAAAGTTCAAGTTGTGTGAAATGTAATAATATGACATGCTACACTATAGAGAAAATTCAAGTTGTATGAAATGTAATAATATGATATGTTAACACTATAGAGAAAGTTCAAGTTGTATGAAATGTAAATAATATGCAGACATTTTAAGATGGGAGATAATGTAACATTACACAGACATTTGAAGATATTTCACATGCAGAATTTGCAGACATATAGTTGAAAATGTTGTGGCACATGTATCTACTGGATATGTGCTCGTTTATAATTAATTGGTCATTTCTTTACCAGGTCAGGTTGATACATCATGAAGTCTGGGTCATTTCAAATGATTTGTCAATCAGTCTGCTTACCTGCCTATGTCAGTTTCTCTCTCTCTCTCTCTCTCTCTCTCTCTCTCTCTCCCTCTCCCTCCCTCTCTCTCCACCTAACTATATACATATATGTGGTATTGTGGTATACCCCGTATGTTCGATATAGGTCTATGTATATATACGAATGTTTGCTTATGTATATTGCATGTATGTATGTATACAAATGTTGATGCATGTAAATATGTTTATATATACTTTAAAATATGTACTAAATATGTACGAAAGTATGTAGATACGTAAGTTTACAAGTATATCTAATATATAAATGTGTATTATTTATACCAAGATTGTGTAGATATACATATCTATTAGACCCACGTATGTGTGTATGTTAAGTGTATACAGTGCATATATTCAGAGCCTTTGTTATAGACAGGCAAATTAGGGCGACCGCCTGGGGCCATTGATGTTCAAAGGGCCCCTTTCCAAGTCCTTTCAAATCTTATGCGTCTTGGGCCCCAACATTTACTTTTGCCTCAACATCTCTACCTAGGACCATAAAAAAATCTTAGCTTCAACTATCATACAGTGCCGGTCTTAGTTCTTCGGGGGCCCCAGGCAGAACATTGCAAGAATATTCGGGGCCCTTAGTAAAAAAAAGTACTTAAAGAAGCCCCCATAGAGCCAGATTTAATAGAAGCTGATTCTGGAAGAGGCTCTGTAGTAATGGAGACACTAAGCGAATGCCTAGTTTGCCTCTACATATCTACAGGTGGTAGGATAATGTGGTTGTTTTACTCAACCTACTTATCTATAATCAACACCGGTTGTTATTGTTTTTTTTTCACCTTCTACTTCCGGTAAATGAGTTATGAAACTCTCCTGCAAGGATGTAAATATTTCGCTTTCCTCACGTGCGCTCACTTCTGCTACTGTACAATGTACACACACAAAGAAAAATCACACACAGACAAACAAACATTTCGTTTTAATTACCTGAATAATTGTATTATTGTTCTGTGCCACGGAGTTTCTAGCAATAGCGGCAATGAGATATAATATATTACAGGTCTGTGGTAGCAACTGATAATCTATTTACATTTTATCGTCTGCTATTCAAATTAAAAGAAAAATATGAAAAAATAAAACCTTTCCGAACTATTAAACTATGATCTCATAAAAACTAGAAAATATCTTCCTAAATGATATGTAATTGTATGGTTTCTGATTGTAGCTAAACCATTCTAGAATGGGACAAGAATGTCTCAAGTATGAATGTAACAAAAGACAGGGTGATTGGGCCTCTCATTTTTTTTCTCCTTTCAAATTGTAAAGGTTAAAGATTAAATTAATCTTATGAATCTCATGCTACGATCCGAAAAAATACTGATGAGAAAAAAAAAAGAACTCTCCATCACTGAAGTAAGGAATAGTCTAAACCAGTTCTCAACCTTTTATTCTCACCTAAACACATTTTAGCACCCGTTTTGTCTGTCTGTCTGTCCGTCATCACCCTAGATCTTAACAACCGTAAGTCCTAGACCCATGATGTATATATCATTTTGTAGGTCTTGGCCTGCCAAGTGTATATCAAAAGTCCATTTCGCGATCTGACCTCTCAGGGCCGAATATAAAAGTTTTTTAAGTACTGCTTTTGCTTATATTTTAAATATAAATAATAAAAGCTAATCAAAGGGGCGTAATCATTATTTATTTTTGTAACAGTTATTCAACATGATTACTTCACTCTCTGTTTATCAAAACCCATACGCGTGGAGCAAAATCTTTGGCTGTAACCCGGAAAAAAAAACACGGATTTCGTCCGGCGTAACGTAGCCACTGCGTACACGAAAATACTCTAAATGTCCTTTGTCTGAAACGGAAAAGACTTAAATTGCTTTTTCTTTTTTTTTTTGTTGACGTACCCCCCCCCCCACTTCAGGGTCCTCCTTTCTATTTACAAGTTAACGGAATTTATTGGTAGCGTTGTTTATTATTTACCTCACTGAAATATCAAAGGAGCAGATCATTAGTGGTGCTCTGGAAATCCATCAGTCTAAGAATCACTGGCCTAAATAATCTCTTATACCGTAGATTGAGTACAGCGTCATGTTGAGAGAGACAGAGACAGAGAGAGAGAGAGAGACATAGAGAGAGAAAGAGAGAGAGAGAGACAGAGACAGAGAGAGACAGACAGAGAGACAGAGAGAGAGACAGACAGACAGACAGAGAGAGAGACAGAAAGAGAGGCAGAGAGAGACAGAGAGAGAGACAAAGAGAGACAGAGAGAGACAGAGAGAGAGAGAGAGAGAGACAAAGAGAGAGAGAGGGGGATGGAAGCTCATTTCGGCCAAGTTACTGCTTACACTATTCTTGTTATGTGTCATTGTTCATTTAGTTTGTTATTGTTTGTTTACTGCTTTGGTTTGTTTGTTTGTTTGATTGTATGTATTTATTTCTGTGTTTGTGTGTGTGTGTTTGTATGTGTGTTTGTGTTTGTGTGTTTGAATGTTTGTGTGTGTGTGCGTGTGTGTTTGTGTGTGTTTGCAGGCTCCACCGTAGCTAATGTCCAAATATATAAAAAAACGACAACATTCAAATACATTTTGTTTTCGATTTCACCCTTTTGATGAAAACAAGAGACAGTGAAAGAATTGATACTCACCCCCCCTCTCTCTCTATCTCTCCCTCTCTCTCTATCTCTCCCTCTCTCTCTATCTCTCCCTCTCTCTCTATCTCTCCCTCTCTCTCTATCTCTCCCTCTCTCTCTATCTCTCCCTCTCTCTCTATCTGTCTCTCATTGACGAGACAGTGAAAGAATTGATACTCACCCCCCTCTCTCTCTATCTCTCCCTCTCTCTCTATCTCTCCCTCTCTCTCTATCTCTCCCTCTCTCTCTATCTCTCCCTCTCTCTCTATCTCTCCCTCTCTCTCTATCTCTCCCTCTCTCTCTATCTGTCTCTCATTGACGAGACAGTGAAAGAATTGATACTCACCCCCCCTCTCTCTCTATCTCTCCCTCTCTCTCTATCTCTCCCTCTCTCTCTCTATCTCTCCCTCTCTCTCTATCTCTCCCTCTCTCTCTATCTCTCCCTCTCTCTCTCTATCTCTCCCTCTCTCTCTATCTCTCCCTCTCTCTCTATCTCTCCCTCTCTCTCTATCTCTCCCTCTCTCTCTATCTCTCCCTCTCTCTCTATCTCTCCCTCTCTCTCTATCTCTCCCTCTCTCTCTATCTGTCTCTCATTGACGAGACAGTGGAAAAATTGATACTCAACATCCCCCCACCGCCACCCTTTTTCAATTAATTTGAATTCCCCCCCTCTCCCCAACTCTTTTTATTCTTCCCTGTCTGTCCCTCATTGAAGAAAAATTGGAAGAATTGGAAACTGTTTGCTTGTTTATGTGTATGTGTGTGAAGGTTAAATAACTGTCTGCCTGTCCTTCGCTGTGTGTAGGAAAGGGGGGGGGGGGAGGAGAGAATCGGCCGTTCTTCTTGTACTTTCAATTCTGCGAAAATTTCAATGAGTCACAATTAAATATTGACAAACATGGATCGGGTCTTAGCTATAATTCTTGTTTTTTTTTTTTTTATCAATTCCCGCCCATTTATTATTATCGCCCGACTAGTATCGTCTCTAATGCTACGGTTTAAACACGGGTATCGATTCTCCCATTCTTCGGTGCGTAATTTTCAATGTCAACTAGAGATAATACTAAACAAAAACAAAAAAAAACTGCTGGAGCTTGTATATATTTAAATAGTAATCAATGCGCAAATGTAAACAACTTAATCTTCGTTCAGGAAATTTGTAGCCACAACATTGACCTAATCAATAGCCGTCTACTAATGAACATATATTATTTGTTCATAAAAATCTGTTTACACTTCGATCATTGAAGTTGTGTAAAGTCCCTGTAAGGATGAGATGAAATCCCTTAGATCCTATAAACCACTAATGGGACGGTTTTATGGTGCCCTTCTTTCATCCCCACCATAGCCGATAGTGCAATGGCCATGGAGGCACCACGGGAGATATATCGGGAACTTGAGCCAAGACCTGAAAAATTTCCTTGGTCCTCACCGGAGATCGAACCAGGTACCTTCAGGTCGACAGTCGAGCGCGTTACCGCACGACCATCCGTCATTGAAGTTATTGGTGTCTGTTATAGGAATTGCTTATTGTTTGAATGAACAAATTGAGTCGTCATTTTCTCGAGTATAAGCTCGCTCGACCAATCAAATGTAATATTGTAAATAATTTGATAACGACATCATGTGAGTCAATCATTAAATTTAACTTTGTAATTCAAGTAGCATTGTTTGTTTTGTTAACATATGACCATGACAGTAAGCTTGATTCCCGTTGGTCTGTTATTAACATATAACCATGAACGGTTGAGTAAAAGTTACATTTTGTGAACCCGCATAGACGGACGGACAAAGAGATAGACAGATGGATAGATAGATAGATAGATAGATAGATAGATAGATAGATAGATAGATAGATAGATAGATAGATAGATAGATAGATAGATAGATAGATAGATAGATAGATAGATAGATAGATAGACAAACAGACAGACTGACAGACAGACTGACAGATAGATAGAAAGATAGATAGATAGATAGACAGACAGACAGACAGACAGACAGACATATAGATAGATAGATAGATAGATAGATAGATAGATAGATAGATAGATAGATAGATAGATAGATAGATAGATAGATAGATAGATAGATAGATAGATAGATAGATAGATAGATAGATAGATAGATAGATAGACAGACAGACAGACAGACAGACAGACAGACAGACAGACAGATAGATAGATAGATAGATAGATAGATAGATAGATAGATAGATAGATAGATAGATAGATAGATAGATAGATAAATAGATAGATAGATAGAACATCAATAGAGAAGTTTAAACAAATCTCATAAAAGTTCAAGCGATTACAAAATATTGTGGGGAATATTAAAAAAAACACCTCAAATTAAGAACATTTGCAAGTGGGAATTACTTCCCTTGTCAATAAAAGCTCGACAACTCTGCAGACGGCGAGAGCGTAATAGAAATATAATTAGCTCACTATCTCCTCTTAGTCAGTCGTTAAAAGGTCGGAGGTTAAGTTTGGTTATACTGGCCTATTTGGCACCAAGTGTGGAAAAAAAATTAATCTTTAAACAAAAATAAAAACACATTCACAAGAGAGAAGATATTTTTTTTCTTTCCCTTAGGCAGGCGGGTTCGTTTATCTCCCCTTACAGTGTAGTGGATCCATCTGTTGGTGCCGACTGGGTATGTGGTTGCGTGCATGTGTGTATTGATGTAAGCGCGCATGCGCGAGTCTCTGAGGAGGGGGGCGGGGTGTGGATATGTCTTTACATCAACTGTGTACTGAATTTTAAAATGAATGGTTCCCAGTATTTTATAAAGTCATGACCCCGTTTTTACAAGAGCAAAGTGAGCGGTGGGGCGCCAATTCGTTTTCGATATTTTCATAAACGGCCTTTATGGGAACTTCCTAAAATGTTGTTGTTGTTATTGTTGTTGTTGTATATTCTTTCAATAATTACACTTTACAAATATTTAGACATAATTATTGAACGCCCCCCAACCACCCCCACTTCCAGGAAACCGTTTTTTTTTTCTACACCGCGTAGGGTCGCGAATCATGGCTAGGAGACCCCGCTGACTTTAAAGTCTTAGTTCTCACAAGGAATGTGAGCGTGCGTGTGTGTGCGAGTGTGTTTTTGCGCGTGTGTGTGTGTTGATAGTGTCAGTGTCTTTCAAACAAGTGGATTGCAGCGCAACCTTTAACCCCTCACCCCACAGAATGTTTTACTGACGTAAGTAGCTCTGGAAATGGCAGAGCTGTGTAGGTTAGTTTCGTATTATTTTTTTTAATCACTTTTCGGTTCTATATCATGAAAAGACAACGTTATTTATTGTATCCATAGACAGATGAGGATTAAGGCCAGTTGCCACTCTCCCTCGGGGCGCAGAAGAAAATGTCGGGTCAATGAAAATATTCTTCGCATTTGTGAAAGTTATGGTTTACGTTTAAACTGACAAAAACTGTAAAACTATTTAAAAAAAAAAAAAAAAACAACTCCAATTTATATATGTCAGTTGTTCTCAAAATGTATCGATTCGTGACTCACTAACAGACTCACTAACAGGCCAACTAACAGACTCACTAACACACCCACTAACAGACTCACTCACAGACTCACTAACAGACCCACTAACAGACCCACTAACAGACCAACTAACAGACTCACTAACAGACTCACTAACATATTCACTAACAGACTCACTAACAGACAAACTAACAGACTCAACAACAGATCTGTCTTTGACACCCTCCTGTTAATAAAGAAACAAAAAAAAAGTGTAAATAGAGAAAAAACTCACATCTATTTGTACATTATTACATTTTTGGCGGCGGCACACTTCATCTCAGCTCGCGGCCCAACGGTGGCTCGCGGCCCACACGTGAGAGCCGCTGATATTGATCCATAAACAAGTATAATATGTCCAGAAGTCAAAAGTCTTTTTTTCTTTGGTCCCCTAATGAAGTGCGTTGAATTCACGCGCCTCGTCGTATATTTCTATGAGCACGATATGTACGTATATTTAGATTTACATGTAATATGTCACACGCATCGTCGTACCATGTTCCTCGTTCAGTACTATGTAGGCAGTATTTTACTTATTTAAATAGCATTATATTTACTCGGCCTTAATAGGCAGCGCTGAATAAAAAAAAATCTTGCTAGAACTCAACGTATCGTCAAGGTGTCTACAGTAAATCACGGTATTACAGTAAAGATTTTTTTATCACGAAACAAA
Source organism: Bulinus truncatus (assembly GCA_021962125.1). Lineage (NCBI taxonomy): Eukaryota > Metazoa > Mollusca > Gastropoda > Planorbidae > Bulinus > Bulinus truncatus. The sequence goes on along the minus strand of JAGDYQ010000048.1, from coordinate 1,690,138 downwards.
ACTAAAAGGTAAACATTAAAAACGAAATAAAAAAAAAAAAACTACGAACATTTCAAACAACATGTTAAGTCATTTTTCTGTCCCACTGATATTTATCCCAAGAAATTATTTCCTTTGAATCCTGTTATTGCACTCTATCGCTTTACGTATATCGATCTTTGAAAAGTATTATTATTATTATAAAAAAAAAAAAAGAAAAGAAAAGTCTTTGTTTGTTTCGTATAAACTGTAATCGGTTTTTCTTTTTAAATATTCAACACCCCCCCACACACACCCCTCCACACACCCTCCCCATTTTTCTTTTCTTTTTTATTCGTTTTTGTTATTTTATTTATTTGTTATTTTTATTTTAAGGAGTGAAGAAGAAAAAGCTTCGAGTTTGTGTGTGTGTGTGTGTGTGTGTGTGTGTATGTGTGTGCATGTGTGTGTTATTTTCAACAGCTAAACTGTGCTTGATGTTCGCAGAAAATGTCATTGGGTGAGTGTGTAGGGGGAGGGGGGAGAGAGCGAGATGAGGGAGGGGATAAATGTCTGAACAGAAACGTCTACAGATGATCGATGCGCTGTAGACATACTGTATGAGCCTGCATGTGACTCTGTTCTTATGTGGTGGATGCACACGCAGACAATACATACATGTCTATATCTGCATATATATATATATATATATATATATATATATATATATAAGTGTATAGATGTATACACCTAATTTTGGCAAATGTTAAGATGTACCATTATTGTATCGTCACTGGGTAATTATTGTGTAAATACCGGCTATTAAAAGAGTCCTATGGAAGAGGAGAAAAAATAAATAAATAGAAACCGTAACATGGAAACAGAGAAGGGAGTGGTGGTGGTGGTGGAAGGGGGGGGTTGGGCGTTGAGAGAGAGAGAGAGGGGGGGGGCAGGGGCGTAAACAAAGAAAATCATATTGATGAGCTTTAAGAGATTCGCGAGTGGGCTAGAAAATGTGACGTAAACCGGGACATATTCTGATGTCAAGCAAGTTTTGTGGTGGTTGGTCAAATGGACAAACTGGCGTGGCACGGGACTAGGGGGTGAGGTTTCGGTTCCTAACGATGTAAGTTTCAACTGCCACCGCCCCTGGTTTACGAGGGCTCGGTAAGAATAAGATGTTGTTTCACTTCAGCACACAGGGGACTGGAGGTCGTGTGGTGTAGAGCGCTCAACTGTCGACCGGAGTGTCCCGGGTTCGAATCTCAGGGAGAACCGTGGAATTTTTTTTTCTCAGGTCCTGGTGAAAGTCCCGGCTTCAAATGTGTACCTGACTTTAAGTTGGGGAGTAACCACACAATCCCTCTATATGCCGAGTTTTAGTGACACAGATGAATTCTACACTTCACTATTTCTGCAAATGTTATCTACTTTTTGTTTTTAGTTTAAAAGTCCAACTCCATTTACCTCAGTCGGGCCAACTACACCCACTTTGTGGGAGTCCCTGTAAGGATGAGATGTTCATTTCTCAGATCAATGTGCTGCGGTTTTTCCTATTGCCCTTCTTTCATCCCACCCCCCCCACCCCTACCGTAACCGACAGGGCCAAGAGACATGGAGGGAGGGGGGGGGACTCTCACCATGGCCTGAACGATTCCCTTTGGTCATCTCTGGGGATCGAACCGGGGACACTTGGGGACTGCTACGTCCGTAGAGAAACGCCCATCTATAAATCGAAGCAACTGTCTTCCAGACCTTTAACAAAAAATTGGATACTGGAAATTCTTTCCAACCATCACAGTACAGACCGTGGCGTTACTGCCTTTAGTGGCGCCCGAAATCTAAAAAAAAAAAAAAAAACCGCCCCCATGTCTGAGCTCAGGTTACTAAAGTGTGAAAATGCCGCCCGGGACGTAAATCTAAAAAGGGCGCCACAATGATCAAAAGTGGTGAAAATGCCGCCCCACTTGATTGACAACAAAGTTTCGCCCGGTGAGCAGCGCCCCACAGGTTACAGCCCATATATATATATCGAACTACGCAATCAAGGGGAAACAAGCCCTTGGTTGTGGGGGTGGGGGGGGGGTCTTAAATTCCAGAAAGACTGTACCGTCCGCCTTCCATCCAATGTTATGCTAACCCGGCTGGTGAGGTCAATTTGGTAAGCTCATGTTCTCCTGTGTTCCAAGCATGAAACTTCTCTCCCCCACGAGCCGCCGGCCATACTTTATTTCAGACTTCCTGGGCTCTCTAGTAGATCTGACTACCACCGCGATGGCTCCAGGCGCAACTAACGCTGTCTCACTCCTCTTGTGGATTTTTTTTTTCTCGTCTTTTTAATGTAAGAAGCTGGGAAATTTTAAGGTTAATCATTGAAAGTTGGAATAAAAAAAAAAATGAATTTATGTGAGTCCCTGTAGCGCAGGGGATAGCGCGCTGGACTTCTAATCCAGAGGTCGCGGGTTCGAATCCCGCGAGGGATGATTTTTTTTTTACTTCTGTTAAAATATTGTTCTTATAAATTTTTCCAGGGAAGTCATTATGATCGTGCTAATGTAAAACCATTAAAAAATCATTCACTCAACATTAAAAGTTGAAATTTCTACAAAGGAAATAGTCGCTGTATCCAGAGGTCAGTCGCTAGGAATTTTTGCAGGGGGGGGACAAAAATTTTCCAAGGGGGGGCAATAACAACTTTATGACATTTTTTCAAAATGTAGGGGGGAGGGGCAAATGCCCCCTGGCCCCCCCCCCCCATGAATACGCCCATGGTCAGTGATAACATGTGTCATGGGTAACGGACTTGCGTCTATTTTATTTTTTTTTGTCTCTAAAACTGAGACCACCCACGCACCCGTGGCTGACCTACACTCGTCACTACTTGGGTCAAGAGGTAAACAGATCAGAACGGCCGATCCGCATCTTTCCCCCTCCGCCTCCTCCATCCATGTTTGGACAGCGAGCAAGTGGTGAACGCTGAACTCCGTATTTTAATGTATAGCTCGGTGGGTGGGGGGAAGTGTACATGGAACGATAACTCTTCGAACAAGCCACCCCGGTCAGTGAAAGGGGTGAGGGGGGAGGGGGTTATCATCCTGGGGGGGGGGGGGGTTTAAGTGAATCCCATGACACCCGCAAACAAACAAACACACACATACATACACAAACATCTTTAATGTATCTCCCGTATCCGCAGCCACACACGGAGGCCGTGGGCGTGACGGTTGGGAGGGCAGGGGTGGGGTCAGTTGTTTGTTTCCCTTCCCCCCCCCCTATCTCCTATAACGTATCTCTTTACCTCACAGTCCGCTGAAAGCTTACTTTACGGTCCGATGACTTTTTTTCTTTTTCCGTCGACTGTCTACTCTCTGGACGAATGTGCATGGTGGATCTGTTGGCTTCCAGCTGTCATTGACGTCATCGATGTGGTCACCTGTAACGTTTTGATCGGTGACGTCCCCCCCCCCCCGCCCCAACCCACTAGTACGCTGAAGCTTTCACGAATAAAAAAAAAAATAAAAAAGCTACACCAGTGACTGCGTGGCTGCAGTTGAAGCTCGGGGTCAATGATGGAAGCCCAACCGTAATCTACGGTAATGGGTCGTACAAGGGGGGGGGGGTGTATTTGGTTGATGCCATGTGGCCATTGTCATAGTCAGGAACAAATCAACAGCTTTGTGTTTTTCCGATACCGTTGCTCCAAAAAAAAAATGAATACGAGAATGCAAAGTTTTCTATTTCCTGACTAAAAACAACACTTCATATTTACAGATTAAAGTAACTTTCATAACTGAACCACATCTCTGTCTCTCCGTTTGTATATCCTCTCTCTCTCTCTCTCTGTCTCTCTCTCTCTCTCCCCCCCCCCTTTCTCTCTCTTGCTCCCCCTCTCTCTCACTCTCTGTCACAGTCTCTCCTTCATTCTCCATGTCTCTCTCTCTTCCTCTCCATCTCTTTCTCTTATTCTCTATCTCTCTCTTATCTCACTCTATCTCTCCCTCATTATCTCTCCTTCTCTATTTGTCTCTCCTTCTCTTTTTGTCTCTGTTTGTCTCTCTGTCTCTCTCCCTCTCTCTCACTCCCTGTCTCTCTCTCTCTATCTATCTAGCTATCTATCTATCTATATATATATACATATATTTATATATATATATATATATATATATATATATATATATATATATATATATACGCGCACGATTACGTAATTTACTGCTTTTATGCACTTATATTTAACGCTTCAAACTTCCTGCAAATGTTACGTCCTGAATAAATTCCCACAACACACAACTGCACTTCAATATTGAAAGGTTTTCTCTGTTGTTGTTTTTCCTTTTAAGTTATTTCCCTTTCAGCTTGTACGTGTATTATCTCCCCTTCATTACTATTATCGGCAGAAAACATTATTCTCCCTTTACACTACTGGTTTCTACTTCATATCAAAGGATGTGTCCAATCACTTGTTTGTTTCCCCCACACACACCACCCCCACCACTCCCTACCAACGTTTCAGTTTGTATAAATTGTTTGTTTATGTTTTGTTTGAAGATTTAATTGTTCTTTATTCCTGCCGATGGTTGACCCTACGCAATAACTGCCAGGGATCCTCAAAAATGTATCCGTAAGTCCAAGTGCGTGTATTTTAATTTTTTTTTTTACAACTGCTCGTCGGAGATTTTTATGTGTCACCGCGTCCCTGTCCGCGACTATAGCAGCCCTATACTTTGTTCTTAATTGCTCATTAACTAATAGCTGCCACAAAATTTGTTCAAATTCGTTAACGAAAAAAACGTCTGCGATTCGCGCGACCCACCTGTAAAGAAATCTTTAAAAAAAAAAAAAATCTTAAACAATTTCGATGAACTGATTATTGTCATTTATTTGGGGGGGGGGGGTGACCTACTTCAAATTGGCTTCAGACACTTTCACTTTTGAGAACCGCTGCACTATCGGTAACGTGCGCAGCATTGAAAGCAAAGACTGTTGTACAAAACAGCTATGGTAACACATTGTCAGGCGGTTTCTCCCACAAAAGACGATTACTTATTCTAGAACAATGGTCCCCCTCAAACCCTCCTGGGCCCGCGGTCCAGTGACGGCCCGTGGATCAAACGGAACTGGGCCGCCCAAGTAACAATAAATTATTTCCTTTTTATTTACTGTGGTGTATTTCTCTATCTAGGTAGTTAGACATTCCATGGACGAGAGGCTGACCGGGAACTGAGAGGTTGTGAGCGGAAGTTGGCATTGTAAATCAAAACAATTTTAAAATATAAATAATCAACGCGCCCCCCCTCTTTCCTTTACCCCCTTCCTCTCTAGCCTCCAAGCGGGCCTCGGTGAGATTATCAAACGTTGACCGGTCCGCGGCGAGAAAAAGGTTGGAGGACTACTATTCTAGCATAAAGACAGACAACTATCACGGCTACTGTCCCAGACAACTATCACAGCTATTGTCCCAGACAAATATCACAGCTGCTGTCCCAGACAAATATCACGGCTACTGTCCCAGACAACTATCACGGCTACTGTCCCAGACAACTATCACAGCTACTGTCCCAGACAAATATCACAGCTACTGTCACAGATAACTATCACGGCTGCTGTCCCACACAACTATCACGGCTGCTGTTCCAGACAACTATCACATCTACTGTCACAGACAAATATCACGGCTACTGCCACAGACAACTATCACAGCTACATTCCCAGACAACTATCACAGCTACGTTCCCAGACAACTATCACGGCTACTGTCCAGACAACTATCACGGCTACTGTCCCAAACAACTATCACATCTACTGTCACAGACAAATATCACAGCTACTGTCCCAGACAACTATCACGGCTACTGTCCCAGACAACTATCACGGCTGCTGTCCCAGACAACTATCACAGCTACTGTCCCAGACAACTATCACAGCTACTGACCCAGACAACTATCACAGCTACTGTCCCAGACAACTATCACGGCTACTGTCACAGATAACTATCACGGCTACTGTCACAGACAACTATCACGGCTACTGTCACAGATAACTATCACGGCTACTGTCACAGACAACTATCATGGCTACTGTCCCAGTCAACTATCACGGCTATGTCCCAGACAACTATCACGGCTACTGTCACAGACAACAATCACGGCTACTGTCCCAGACAACTATCACAGCTACTGTCCCAGATAACTATCACGGCTACTGTCCCAGACAACTATCACGGCTACTGTCACAGATAACTATCACGGCTACTGTCACAGACAACTATCACGGCTACTGTCCCAGACAACTATCATGGCTACTGTCCCAGTCAACTATCACAGCTACTGTCCCAGACAACTATCATGGCTACTGTCCCAGACAACTATCATGGCTACTGTCCCAGACAACTATCACAATATTCCGCAAATACAATATTCCACGTGCATGTCAACATCAATTACTTGCACTTTCCGGTGTTTTGCCATGTGTGTTCTTTATAACTCTGTCTGCTTCGAATCGTCTGCTGTAGATATGGGTCGATTCGACCTCCTTCTGATAGCATAGCACACTTTCTTTTTTCTTTTGGCACCCTCCTCTATCCATCACCACAACTATCACCTCAATACCCACTAGGGCACGCTGCTAGAATACATCAGATACCCGGATACCGTTTAATTCTCGGCTCACGTGAGGCATGCAAACTCTCATCAAGCACCGCAACTCCACTGTATTCAAATGTCACAAGTCACCACCCTTGCCCGTCATACTAAAATTTGCGACCTATTCATGTCTTGGCACGGCCGATCGTGGGAATCAACAATACAGGGTTGAGTGTTGTCTGTGCGGATAGGTCAAAGGTTGGCATGAAATAACACCAGCAGTCATTGAGAATTATTATGACCATTTGCTAACATACAGTCTATTTAATCCAGACCTGGGGAAGGTTGGGGGGTGGGGGGGGGGGAGGGGGGGTCCTAAACAAAAGTTCAGGTTGATCGCATATTTTGATGGTGTAATATTAAAATAAACAAACTAATGGTCTGCAGATCAGCAAAACATTGATGGCTAGGTTTAGCTGAACGTTGGAACTACTGTTTTTTTTTATACGATACAGGAAGATAAGTGCTCGATTTAAGAAAAAAAAAAACAGTGCCGGGGAATGAAACAAATTTCTGCAGAGCTGGGGATATCCCCGGCATCCCCGGCGGTAAATCGAGCCCTGAGGAAGATGAGCACACATAATGAAAACTTGTCGGTGACCTTGAGCACATACACATACACACACACAATTTGCAAATTAAACAAAAGACGATTCTTATTTTAATGCCAGTGTGCAACACCCCGCAAACGTATTAATGCAGTGGCGTAGCGAGGTGTGGGCAAGGGGGGGGCATCATGCCCCGGGCGCTACTCACAAAGGGGCGCCCAAAAGTATATTTTACATATAATATTATATGGTTTTCGAATGGGGGGAGAGCGCTAAAAAAGGTATTGTGCCCGGGCGCGAGTTAAGCTCGCTACGCCACTGTATTAATGTTTTCATAACAGGCAGTGACGGGCTAAAATTGCAGTTAAATTTTGTTCAGCTGCTGTGTTAGAGTTTTAACGGTATAAAAAATTGTGTCTCCCTAGAGACGAACAGATAAATAAAATACGTCATCACCTAACGTATCAAGCAGCGTCCAAAAAATAAGGTCAGTCCCTTGGGTCTAGATGAGTCAGCATTCAAGAAATATTTTTTTTATTATGTTACATGTTTCTGTAAGACAGGCCTGGGAGGTGTGAGCGAGCATCTACTCCAAAGTAGCCTACACTTACAAATCTAACTCATACACACACACACGCACACAAAAATAAAGATTCAAAACTGTCTTGATGTAAGTCTGCCTACTGACTTACATAAGCAAAGTCAACAAGAAGAGATGTGTGAAATCGCAAATACAGCAGTGGATCTCAAACTGATCTCGACGGACCACTAACGGCTCTACCCGCACTAACTGACTGACATTATATATCCCTATTTAAAAAAACATTTTAAATTTGTAAGATATGAGGTAGGCTTTATAAACTGATTTTCAAAGGAGCTACTTGGAGTTAAAAAGAACCTTGATTATCTATATCAAAAAATGTGGATTTGATTTAACTTCTTAGTTGCTCTTATTGAAATACAGTCGATTCCGCTTAATTGTGACACATCGGGACCGAGGCTTTTTTGTCCCAATTAAGCGGCTGTCCCAATTAAACATACAAATTTACTATTGGCTTCTTGGTTTGGTTTCTTTGAGCTTTGTCCCAAATAAGCGGCTGTCCCAATTAAGCGGTGTCCCAATTAAGCGGGGAGGGGGGTCCAAATTCGAAAGTCCCCCCCCGTGCTCCAGCTTGAAGGGGGCCCTGAAACATTTTTTTACATTAAATATTAAGTACATTATCTTATGTCATGATGTCGAATGTCTAAATGCAGGGGCCCCCAAAGAGGCCAAGCCCCCCGGGCCCCAAATCCATAGGTTCGGCACTGCAGTAATCTGAATGCTACGTTTATAAAGAATATAACAACGCATCATACCAGAGATTGTTATTGGCGTGACCCAGATGTTTAATAACTCTCTTTTAACTCTGCATATCGTTCCATCGTTTTCTTGTTTTAGTTTTTACATTTTTTCGGTTGGCGATGTTTTTTTAAATCTGACGCCCATGACCTGTGTAACGGGGGGTGCCCTGATTCATTCTCCTTGACCCATGTAGTTGCATGTGTGTGTGTTGCGCTGGATGTATTGTATAGATGAGTAGAAATGTTGTGTGTGTGGGGGGGGGGGGGTTCGTAAGCGGCGGAGAATCTTCAACGGAACGTAACACCTGGTCACTCCAGAATCTGTATAAAAAAACTAAAAAAATTTAGAAAACAATTTTTTTTTTAAAAAAACATAACCCTAATCTATGTTAACACAGGTAATACATGTAGTTATGATATTTTTAGTATGTCAAGTTTGTGTAACGATATTCCAAATTTAAACTGTCAGCATCAGAAATCGTTCAATATTTTTTTTTAAAGTTTAAGCTAATGTGTAGCTTTGACATTTTTAGTTTTACAAACAGTATTTTAATTTTACTTATACCAGATTTGTGCTATTAGACATCTTTAAAATAATTGTTTTGTTGTTTTTTTTTCTAATTTGTTCAGTATATGAATATTAAACATGTGATAATAGGCCTGTTAGTGAAGTTGTAATTTTTGTTTAGTTCAATATTTTACTTATGTTATTGAGAACCCGTATAATTATATATATATTTTTTTTTGTTAAATAATAAATTCAGAGCTACCGGATCCATGCCATAGACAAAGGGCGTACTTAAGCTGGGGAGGGGAGGCTTAGACCCAAGTATTTGTCTGGGCACAGTCTGGGTGTTTGTGTGGGGGGGGGGGAGGGTTTGGATATCTTACTATAAAAATACGGTAATAATTAAATCTACGAGACTGCTGAATGATTGTTTTATTCGCATTATTATTAATTATGTTGCTTCTTCTTATTCTTCCTTTGGTTATACAGCCCATTTAGGGCTTTGGCCTGCTATATTACTCTTCTCCACTTTTCCCGATCCATGGTCTTCTTCCTCCACTCTATCACTCCTATGGCTTTAAGGTCTTTCTCCATTTCCTATGACCTTCTGCTTCTTGGTCTGCCCTTAGGCCTTTTCTCATTGGATGTTAATTGTGTTATGCTAGCGTAATATGACCAAATTATTGTATTTGTAATAGCATGAGGACGCGGGGGTGGGGGGCATTCCATTGGTTTGGGTGGCAGTTTTAAGCATTCGCCTCCTTTGACAATCCATAATAAATGTTCAAGGAGACTGTTGAGTAGGATTGTGTGATTATTTCATAGGCAGCGCCATCTTCATGATGCAATCCCGTTGCGATCATCATTGTTATTACTATTATCGTTATTACCTACTTTCAGTTCCGGCCAGACTTTCCAGATTCTCCCTCCTGAACGCCCTGAGGTCTGGCACCTACGTTGTGAGCGAGCCCAAGACGATGAGTGACGCCGGGAGCGAGCAGAGGGCCGCCGGGGATGACGAGGAGAAGGCGGTGGACAACGGCGGGGTCGTGGATGACAGCAACCAGGAGATTCCCCTGACCAGGACTGACCACGCCGAGACGGACATGTCACACCTGAGCGCGTCCAAGAAGTGTCACTCTGTCCACAGGTAGGTAGTAACTCTGTAGCAGTGGTGTATTCTGTGTAGTGAAGTAGTGGGTATTCAGTTCTCAGAGGCAAAGTACAACGTAGCGCAATGTAATCGGCAACATGTATTTGTTTAAGCATTAAGCGTTTTAAAATAAGTTAAACGGGAATTCCCAAGTTCCTCTAGGGGGCAATCGACGTATACCAGCGTATCGCGTAGACGATACCGCTGTACAGTAGTCAAACGTTGTGCAATTTTTAAAACATGTTTGGTTTACACCAGCGATGTGCCGAATATCGACTTAATTAAAGATGTAAACACACACACACACACAAGCACGCACGCTTACTCACACCTCTATGCATTTTCAAGTGAATGCTTAGTATGAAGTAAATAGACCCTATTTTGAAAAAATATGTTTTTAAATAACAGTCATTCTCTACATGAACTAAAGAGTTTTATAATCATCTCCAGTGATGCATGTTGGTGACTAGATCAGGGGTGGGCAAATACTTTGAGTCGCGGACAGTGGCGCAACAAGGGGGGCATTGGGGTCATTTGCCCCCCCCCCTGAAATAAAAAAAATATTATAAGATTAGACCAAAATTAGTCACATGTAAGTAAGTTGTATCTCATGATGTTTAATACAAGTGATTTTTTTGCCCCCCCCCCTGAAAGTTTGGTCTAGTTGCGTCTCTGGTCGCGGGCCATGTTGGGTTCGTGTTGATGAGAACTAATATAAATTTACGGTAAACGTCATAGCTTAACAAGCTAGTGATGTGTTTAAATCTAAGACTAGTCACGGGTGGGGTTTGGGAGACCGACGGCCAGGATTTGGCTCGCGGGTCTCAGTTTGCCCATGTCTGGACCAGACGATTTATCGTAATCGGGAGTTGAAAATATGCAGTTTTTGCTTAGGTCATTGCATCAGTTATTATACGGTTAAAGTTAAGAATACTGTTCAAGTAACATTTATTATTAAAGACCAGTTGTCTTTTAAGGTCTGATAGTCTCTTTTTAAGAACAAAATTTGACCAGCCCCTCTTGAGGTTAACAAAGTCAAGTGGTCCAGCTGTTCATTACATATTTTGAAATTATATGTTCGATAGCTAGGGACTACGACTAATGACTTCATTACAGGCTATTTTCGTTTCGCTACAGGTGTTACTGGTTAAAGTTTTTGCACTGCACTATCAGCATTTACGTTTTTTGATCTTACCGTGGTATCATTGGTACAGCTGATAGCCGTACAGGAAGTCGGTGTCTGGTATCACTGAGGTAAAGCCACGGGACAGACCATAACCAAAAGAACGAGCACTAGCGCAAAAAATGTCTGACCCATATAACGAACAAAGATTTATGTTCATTTTTGGTATAGAGCAGCGGCTCTCAACTTTTTTTGCGACTGTACCCTAAAAGGTACGAAAGTATGTCCTCACGCGTATGTTCGTGAAAAAATGTAATTTTTTTCATAATGAAATAACTATATAAATAATAGTGGTGTGGATTCTGCGTTAAATTGAAAGTAGAGAATTTATACAACAGTATACCAGTTTAAAATACAATCAAGAAAAAAAAACGGATCTGCCCGTAACCAAAATAATAACTTACCCTAACGATCAAGCCTAAGGGGATATAACTCTATGTAAACGTTTTGCAGGGTACAGCTAGTATATATATATATATATATATATATATATATATATATATATATATATATATATATATATATTTCTAATGCGACACTTGGGCACGTCGTTTGGTGATGAGTTAGGCAGCGAACTGGCGCCCTGCTTCAAACTCTTTGTTGTCACTGCGTACCCCTGCATTACCTTTCCCTTGCGTCCTTGGGGTATGTGCACCACCGGTTTAGTACCGCGGATAAAGATCATTATCACCTTGGTTTAAACGGGAACCTTCGTTATCCAAGACACGGTTTCCCACAAATATAATTATGGTTATCTATAGAGAAGAGTCAGTGTAAGTTGTGTAACTAGTCAACGATGCCGTGTAATTCTAAGCCTGCGCCGTTACCAAAGACATGTATTTGTTACTGCCCTCAACAACATGTATTTACCGTGTATTCGTTAGCTAGGACCGTCGTCAGCCAAGGCGCCACCACTGTATCAATATTGTTGACTGACCTGTATAACAGGAAACATTTCTTTCAAATTGTTAGTGTAATTTAAATCTTTGTGTACGTATTACGATTACGATTAGTGACAGCAAATTATCAACTGTTTTCTCAGCGCCACGTAAGTGGTTTAGATCACATTAGAGGGAATGGTGGTAGAAATGCAAAATAAAATCTTACGCCCCTGGCCACAGTGTCGAACCTAGGGATTTGGGGGCCCGGAGGGGGCTTGGCCTCTTTGGGGGCCCCTGCACTTCGACATTCGACACCATGACATGAGACAATGCACTTAATATTTAATGTAAAAAAAAAATTGGGCCCCCCCTCAAGGTGGAAGCCCGGGGGCACTTTCAAATTTGGACCCGTCATTCCTCCTCCCTAGGTGCGCCTCTGTCTGGCAAATAATAACGACTGTGGCCGCCTTTTACCGACTCGGCTAAGTCATTGGTTAGTTAGAGTAGGCCCATGTCTCACCTGTGTTATAGTACTCTAACTAAGTCAATGTAGACCCATGTCTCATCTGTGTTACGGTATTCACCTATTCACCACTCATCTTCCGCCTTATCATTTCAACATAAACAAACCAAAATGTGTTGACAACTTGTCGCCATAGCAACGCCCGTGATTATCATGTTATTGAGGTTGAGGGTAAATAACAAAGTCCCTTAACACAGATGTTTTCAACCTTTTTTATGCTGCGGACCCCACAGACATTCCAAGCCCGGGTCGCGGACCCCCATAGCCCAAGGCGCCCAGAACATGTCTTAAATTCTGCTAAACTGTAAGCCTAGCCAAAGTTACGTGCAAAACATGTACAAGTCATTTCACATATGAAATAGCTATCTATATAAAAAAATGAAACAATCACATAGTATTTATTCTATTCTGTTACACAGTTTTCTGTTCAGTGGTAAGGTCGTGCCTGTTTTGCACTACAGCAAGATCTTCATTCATGTCCTTTGCCTCGTGCAACTAAATCAGACTTACAACCAGTCATCGCAGCAGCGCCGTCGGTGCACATGCCAACACATTGTGTTCAGGCCAGTCCTGATTCTAACAAAAATGCATCAAGTACACGGAAAAGTTATTCACTGATTGAGCGCCCCGGCAGTGACCTGCAGAACAAAAAGTCTTCCATGACTTCACCTTCCCAGCAGTGACGAACGTAAACCAACAATAGGCTGCATTCTGCAATGTCTGAACTTTCGTGAAGCTGAATTGCGAGTCTGATATGCTGAAGGCATGCAATCAGTTGGCAGCGAACATCTTCTGACATGTCGGCAATTCGTCTGCTCACTGTGTTATCAGACAGTGGAATGGCTTTCAATTTGTGACTGTATTCCTTTCTTGGAATGACTTTGCACAATTCGATTGCTGTCGGTATAATTAGATCAGCGGTCGGGGAACTTTTTAAATCATTACCCCAAAATATTTTTGTGTAAGTTGATATTACCCCATGGTGAATTAAAATTATATACTTTTTACTCACAAAAGTTTCATTTTTACCCCCAAAAATTTAATTTTATCCCATTTGGGGTAATTTACCCCGGTTCCCCGACCGCTGAATTAGATCTTCTGCAATTGTGAGGTTTCTTGGTATGCGCTATTCGCAATGCTACCAACACGACGCTCCAAGAGCTTTCTCGTTCACAGTAGTGCAGGCCATCAGTTTGTCTTTCTGTTTCAACTAGAGCTCTTTCTGCCTCGCAAAGTATTCCTTCGCTTTACTGGCAAGTTTCGAATGCACTATGGTCAAATGGCGCCTCAATTTCACAGGCTTCATCGCATCGCTCGATAATGTTTGCATTACACGACACAAAGAAGTTCGACAGCATTAGTTACCACTGAGGTGAAACCGAATGGTATATACTCTGGATAATACTTGCACCGTTTTCTTTTTCGTTCGTCCTAGGCTGCTTGATCATCAGAATCTTCCAGGTTCTGGTCAATTTTCCTCTTCACAAATGTATCCGTGCTGCTAGCCTTGGACAGTTTACTTTTACAAATATTGATAAACAAATGACCAAACACAGTTTAGTCCCGTTGACTCACAGGGGAAAAAATTAGAGACAAAGTTTCAGAGTAGAGAAGGTTAGAGTAGGTAATTATCTGTAAAAATATTTCAGATTCTAATGACGAAAACTCACATTTTAAAATTAAATCGACTACAAACAAATATTTTGAATTGTTTACTAATTTTTTTATTAAAGTATTTGTCACATAAGCAGGTCATATGACAACAGAAAATCATAATAGGTTCATTGCTAGAATTTTGCAACGTTTCATTGATGAGTTAGTGAAAAATTCTTATTATCGCTCTGGCCTACTTTCATATTAAAAATGTACGGAAAATCTACATCCAACCAAAACAATAGTGGGTGTCATTTTAAATTAACATGTGAAGTGTGGATACCAGCTTTTTGATATCTAAAACATTTGTCTAACATTATTTCTAGGCCAATCTAGGTTTATAATAATTGTAGTCACTGATTAACCAGACTATTTATCAACAATACACACGCTTGCAGAGATCCGGATGTTTTAACAGTGATGTCAGAGCTCAGTAAGTAAGAACTATTGCCAAGATGACATAACTCAAAAACTCACTGCATAAGTAAGTACATGTAGTATGCAGTCTTGTTTAGACTTCAGGCAAAAATATAAGGAAATACCAGCAAAGTTTTCAATTCTGTATATTGTTGTCTGTGCCTGAAACATTCGCATAGCTAGTATTTTTGTTTTGCTAAAAGCTAACCAATCAACCAAACCAAGCAAAACTTTATACAAGAAAAATCAATTCTTTACTTGACTTGCCCACGGACCCCTTTGAAGCTCCTCGCGGACCCCCAGGGGTCCGCGGACCACAGGTTGAAAACCTCTGCCTTAACAGAAGTACACTCTCAGAGTGAGAGGAATCAACAGCATTTAATGTTGACCTTTAACCTTCTTTACATCTAGCATCGAAAAAAAGCGTGTGCACCGTCTTTGCAGAGTGTATTATTTGTACAGAGGACACGTTGTTCAATCGGCATCTGCACCCTCAAACTGTGATCAGCTGTTACGTTGGTGTTGTAGTTTTAATTAGGTTACTTGTCCTTTAGAGCTAAATATGTTGTTCTTCTCACCCTGTGGCCTATAGAATTAATTCTATTCAATTCAGCACTTTCGTATCATGTGAGGTGATGGTAATGATGAAGGCGACACGGTGTTCATTGGCTTGTTGTATCTCGCGAAGAAACGGTCCTGAGCAAGTCAAGCCCCATACGGAGAAAGGCGACAAAAACGACCCTGGACACTGAAATTCTAGGCCCCGTAGCGGTCGATTGGGAGGAGGGAGGATGGCGAATCTTGAGATGACGACACACATGTCGCCCAGTTACTATTTTAAAGTACTTTGCATGGTAACATAACGCTGGTCGTTCTGGAATGTAACCCCTATGATAAACTGATTCCAACAAGGTTGGAAGACTATTGGTCAAAGCTATGTTAACCTCTTTCTGTAACATGATTATGAAGTACAAGATACCGGAAGTACTTCGCACTTCTAAACGTAAAAAAAAAAATGGGTTAACAGTAAGTTACCGCTATAAATAAACTGTCTGATGTGATAAGGGGAGCAGATTTATGGATGTTGTCTTGCTTTAACATTTGTATTCCCGCACGCAAGTTGGCGCCTAAAGATGGATGCGCTGGTAATGTTAGTGGTAAACAGAAGTTACAGTCTTAAAAATGACTGTTTTACGGTATTAAAAAAAAAAACAGTGTAAAATCTTAAGTCTTGTTTTTGATCCTGGATTTAAAAAAAAAGTTTTGGAAGATTGGAACGGTTTTATGAAAAATATTTTTTTATAACTTAAACGATTATCGCAATGCACAGATGTTTCATAAAATTGGCCACATTAAAAAAATAAAAAGATAGCAACAAGCGCTTATAATGATGACAAAAGTTAATACCCGTAACAAGAGTACATTGCTAAACATTATAATAAGTACTTTACATAACGTAAAAGCAGTGTACTATTTCTTAAAATGAAAGGGTACTGCAACGCCTATTTATGTCCGTCGTCAGAAGCGCAACTAGACCAAACTTTGGGGGGGGGGGGGGGGGGCAAAAAAATCACTTGTATTGAAAAATCACATTATTTATATATTTGTATTTTTTTTATTAATTTTGGTCTAATCTTTTAATATTTTTTTTTCGGGGGGGGGGGGGCAAATGCCCCCAATGCCTGCCCCCCCTCCAAAGTTGCGCCACTGTCCGTCGTGTCAAAAAGAAATAACACTAAAAATATGGTGCAGTAAAAAGTAAAATTTTTGAATACGGGAAAAAAAAGGGTCTCCTGTTGATACGTTTTGTCAGACCCGACGGGACCATTGTGAACGGAGATGGGGAGAGAAGAGGATATTGAAGATAATGGTCGAACCAATGGCTATAATGGGTAAACAGGTGACCTTTTAAGGTATGACCGTTGAAAAGGTTCAGGCGACTTGGCAACGGTTGATAAGCTGTAATGTGACAGTTCGAATTTGTGTATCACCGCAATAGTATCTGGAAAATAGACAGACACGGAAGGACGGACTGATGGATGGTTGTGTAGGTGGTTGGATGGATGAATGGATAGATAGATAGATAGATAGATAGATAGATAGATAGATAGATAGATAGATAGATAGATAGATAGATAGATAGATAGATAGATAGATAGATAGATAGATAGATAGATAGATAGATAGATAGATAGATAGATAGATAGAGTAGTTCCGCACAAATACTTCGATTTATTTATAACGTCCACATGTAAATATCTACTCCCCCCCCACACACACACCCCACACACACACCACACACACACCAGCCTGTCTATCCTAATCTAACGGAGTAAATGTTAACACGGGAAAGATAACTCTCCTGTTTACACATAGTTTAGCTGGAGTCAAGGGGACTGATTTATTTTATCTATCCCAAGAGGAGGCAACCTTCAAGAGCCGTTACCAAGGGGACATTACCCAAAGCCATATTGAAAGTACTTTTACTTTGATATGGATTCTTTCTGGTATTAACACTCGGGGTGAATGATATGAACTTCACAGGCTCTCGCGTGAAACATTTGTAAAACGATGTGAATGGCAGTTTACAGCTGGAACGATGTGTGGATCTAATTACTGCCTTAAGGTTTTTTTTAACAAAAAAAACGTAATGTTTGTTTACTCACTGATGTGCAGCGGCGTACCTAGGGTGCTGGGAGAGGGTCCAAATTTGAATGTCCCTCCGGGCCCCAGCTTGAGGGGGGCCCTCAAAAAAAATTTACATCAAATATTAAGTACATTATCTCATATCACGGTGTCGAATGTCAAAATGCAAGAGCCCTCAAAGAGGCCAAGCCCCCCCGGGCCCCCAAATCCCTAGGTTCGGCACTGTTTATGTGTCGTTAATATTACAATCATCCAAAGCCATTCTTGGGTATTTAGGGGTTTAAAGGCATTGACTATGGCGCTAGTACAAGTCGGGGTCCTCTCAGACGTCAAATTGTATATAAACAAATGCTGGGGGATGGAGGAAGAGTGGGTTAAGGCGTTGTATGCACTCCTCGTAATGGCAATAAAGGCTGAATATTAATGAAGATCACGATAATATGGCCGCCATCGGAATGTTCCGTTCAACTCCGCGAGTGACGACAATAAATTCGCAAAAAAAAAAACGAAAAGTCCCAGTTCATGCTAATCAATTTAACGTCTTTGAATTTACCGATTTTGACCAGCAGCGGGGTGTCCATAACAAATAAGGATGTTTAACAGTTATACAGGCGGTTAGACTAATTGTAGACATGGGGGGGGGGCAATATTGATAAAGGGGGGGGGGTGTAGAAAAAGTATGTATAGGTAGGTGGAGGAGAGGCAATCGGATAACAACTATTCTGTGGATAGCTATGTTAGTAGATTGACATTTACTTTTTATTCTTTGGAGATGGGGGAAAGAGGTGTCTGCGCATGCCCTGCATGTCACATCTATCCGGCCCTGTATGCGGTCCTCATAAACAATGTTCCCTCTAAGCTGAGCGCGTGAGCAATCGCTCACACGAATTCAGAGCGTCGCTCATACTACACGCCCGATCGCTCACTCCGACGGGCGACATCGCTTAAATCGCTCAAAAATTTTGGCCTCAAAACAAAATGTCGCTCAGAGACAAAAATTTTTGCTCACTTCATATCACACCTTAGAGGGAACATTGCTCATAAACTTACTCAGTCGTTGTGATCAGCTATCTCTGGGTCAGTTTGACCGATTGAAGCCACGGGAGTAGTAGTCACCTCTTTAGCTCACTCCTCTGTCCCCCTTTAAACGAAAGTCCGGCCAACCATTCAGAAGCGTAACTAGGGTCAGTGGCGTAACTAGCGTCAGTGGCGTAACTACGTTCAGTGGCGTAACTAACTTCAGTGGTGCTCGATGTGTGCCCCTATTCCAGCACCAAGAAACATTTATGTGGTTAAAAATGCCACCTCTTGCTACAGTGCCAAACCTAGGGATTTGGGGGCCCGGGGGCTTGGCCTCTTTGGGGGCCCCTGCATTTTGACATTTGACACCATGGCATGAGATAATGTACTTAATATTGCATGTAAAATAAAATGTTGGGCCCCCCTCAAGCTGGGGCCCAGGGGACTTTCAAATTTGGACCCCCCCTCCCCCACCCTACGTACGCCTCTGCCTTGCTAGTTTCAAAATTAATGCCACCCTTGGTGGACCCATCTCCTCCGCGCCTACCTAATTTCGAAACTGCAGCCATTTCGGTTCCCCATCACTCTTCAATTGTCTTACAAAAATGCTTCCACTTGAAGCTGGCGGTTCAGTAATAAACATTGTTCATTTATGACAAAAGAACTTACATGGAAAGTAAATGCGTAATTGTTTTTTTTTTCTTCTTTTACGATTTTTATATGTTTTGTTTCATGATATTTACAATTTAATACCAGTTTTTGACTTTTTTCTTTTATAAACAGGTCAGCTCTGACCAAACTTCTGTGCGGGCTATACGCCCTGCTGTTGGTTGTATTTGGGATTGTGTTCTCTGTGGCCAACGCGCTGACAGTCAAAGAACGACAACACCTGTACTACTTAGAGGTAGGTTGAAAGTTCAAAATGACTTTTTTAAAAATTTTGTATTCATTTTTTTTTCTGCCAAGTTTCAAGCCTAAACTAAACCTAACATTAAAAAAAAAAACTATGCTATAATAATATTTGGCGGAACCTAGGCAAAAAGTAATTGTCGGAGTCCTGACAGGGCAGGACTTATGGAATTGAGGACACTGACGCAGGAGAATACATTGGGCCTCTAAATAAATAGATGCATACAGGTTAACATTTTGACATAAAAGTCGTGGCCCCAGCGCGCACCTGAGGCTTTGTCTTAAAATCCACTTCGGCTGGTTTCATCAAATTGGAAAAGGATTTCTTCTGAAATGGACCTTTTTCTGCAGTAAGAACCCTGGATGGCGTCTAGTTACCCTTAATAATAAGACGCTTTAAAACACATATTTATTTATTTATTTATAACTCACAATATTTATTTAGTTGAGTGTGTGTTATTTTTTTTATTTTTTTTGATGACCAGTTTGCAAATTGGTTGCATTTTTTTTTAAATCCCTGTATAACCTCATGTAAAAAAACAAGCAATTAAGCCTGTTCCATTCTGGACACAGGACGTGTTAGCGCATTTTCGTGTTATGATTCAGTACGTTTGTTAGCTTTCAGTAAATATTTGTAAATTTTGGAAATGTTTATACATTCAATTGTGTAATGCATATATCTGTAAAAA
Source organism: Bulinus truncatus (assembly GCA_021962125.1). Classification (NCBI taxonomy): domain Eukaryota; kingdom Metazoa; phylum Mollusca; class Gastropoda; family Planorbidae; genus Bulinus; species Bulinus truncatus. The sequence goes on along the minus strand of JAGDYQ010000048.1, from coordinate 1,670,068 downwards.
AAAATATTATAAAGACGTTTCTTTATATTTGAAAAAAAAATTATTTTCTCTTAAATCTAACTACAAGTGGTTTGTGGTTACTGAAATAGGACTCATAATTGAAAACATTCAAAATTGTAGTCATTTAATCGTCCGAAAACTCCGTCAATTGTTGCATAGCTCTGATACTTTCAATTAAACTCAGAACACAAGCTTACTATTTCATTTGATGAGTTTCTTAATAAATCTTGGTGAAACTACGTGCTGCAGTATTTCGCACCACATGAATGGGTTATTGAACGTACAAGGTGTAGAATGGGGCCATATATATAATATATAAGCCCCTTAGGAGCCCTGAAGCCCGGCCCTCAGAGGTCCTATCGTGAAATGAACTTTTGATGTACACATGGCAGGCCAAGACCTACAAAATGATATATACATCATGGGTCTAGGACTTATGGTTGCTGAGATATAGGGCGCTCCTTTATTAATATAGCTTATATAGTAAAAAATGGTACTTTATAAGCCCCCTTTTATGGCCCTCAGAGGTCAGATCGCGAAATGAACTTTTGCTGCACACATGGCAGGCCAAGACCTACAAAATGATATATACATCATGGGTCTAGGACTTATGGTTGTTGAGATCTAGGGTGATGACGGACAGACAGACAGACAGACAAAACGGGGACAATAGAGCATTTTTTTTCGAAAATGCTCTAAAAACCTGGCCAACAAAAAAATACGTACAAATTTTAATTTATTAAGTGTAAAGGACAATGCACACTTGTGCAGTGACTTTCAATGTACTACCAGGTGGTCATCCTAATCACAATTCAATTTCACATTAAATATTAAATTGATCAATTAAAAAAAACAACTTAATTTAAATAATGAATGCAAAATTTTGACCCATGATTGACTTATAACGGCGCAGGCGATGGCCATGCGCATCTGATGTAGAATGTTTTCGATGAAGGTATTTGTTGTGTATAGGCTCTCTTACCTTACGCTACGCAGGTGTTCCTCATCTACCTATACTTGGGATCCCTGGTGGTGCTCATCTACTTCCAGTTCTACATCCTCAGAGGGGTTCGAGTCAAGAGCAATTACTTTGACAACAACATACGAGTGGTCATACGGCGGGATCAGGTAATTACAATACAGGCAGACACGGATAGTCGGAGAGGCATGGAGATATATGCAGACAGGCAGGCAGGCATATAGACAGACTGATATATAGACACACACACACACACATATATATATATATATATATATATATATATATATATATATATATAGAGAGAGAGAGAGAGAGAGAGAGAGAGGCATGTAGATCTGCGGACAGCCAGGCAGGCATATTGACAGATATATAGAGATATATAGAGATATATACATAGACAGACAGGCAGATAGATGGATGAATTGGATTGATGGATGAATACCATTGTAGGTAAATACTTCTCCAAACGAAATACGTGCCACATCCCACATACAATTAGGCTAGCACAATATATAATTTTTATTTTGCGAAAATAAAAGGGAAAAAAGCCACACACACAAAACACTTCAATTCAGAAAATAGTAATTTTGGATTCCTTCCCCTGCTAACACTGCTGCAAAAATACAAGCAAGTAGGTAAAAACTAAGAAAATAAAATTTTTAAAATTCTCAATTTAATAGATAGTTAAATCTAATGAGGGTAATCGTTAACGACTGTCAGCCAATGAGGTATATGGTTCTTTCACATCATAATGCAAAGTCAAAGGTCTTGATGTGAATCACACGTAAAATTGCTGTTTAGTAGTTACAAATAGAATATAGAAACGCACTTGTTAGAAGACCAAACAAACGTTTAGTCATGTAACAAGTGCCTTTCCTATTCCTACCGCACTTGTTAGAAGACCAAACGTGAACATGACATATATAAATTTTTTTTTTTTTTTCAGGATTAGGGTTAGGGTGTGGAGCAATATTATCTACGGCTGGTACCCGAAGTAAAAAAAAATATGGAGACCATACGTATGGTCCCGTAACAAGTGCCTATAGAAAATACAGTAATCATGCTATTAATTAAGACATAAGCTACAGGTACGAAAAAAAGTACTCCGTATTTTCTTTTCCGGGGTACGAAAATAGACTTTGAAATTGAAAACATAACCTATTAAAAATTGAGGCTCTGTTTGTGTGGCTTGCTAGCACTATGCGTTACTCGCGCTGTGACTCAATTTTGGCCGACTATGTGTGGGTTCGAATCCCGTCAGAGAAATTTTTTTTTTTTTCAGAATAATAGATACTAATTTAGCGCTTATTTTTTTGTTTTATTCGTCCGACTTTATTAACTTAAAGGATACATTCTGAAAAAAAAAAAGGGTTAGGGATAGGGGGTTAGGGTTAGGGATAGAATCATATCGCTATCTGAAAAAAAAAGGGTTAGGGTTAGGGTTAGCATCATATCGCTAAAAAAATACGCACATCTTTTTTCGTACCCCGAAGAAAAAAAAATACGGGATACTTTTTTCGTATCCGTAGCCACTGCCATTAATTAATGTCATTAACTTCTAAATCTAAGTTAATCTTTTTTCTAAGCTAATTAAAAAAATATTTCTTTTCCTAAATTTCATTGTATTTCAAAGTTCGTTAACAATTACCATCACATTCATTTAAAATTTACCATACCAAAACATGTTTAATATATAAGACATTAGATTTTTTAATTTTTATTAATTATAGAGATATGATGATTGACATTTGTGTTTGAACAATGAATAGGTGTAAAGACTGTAGACAGTGACGGTGTTGTTAAGTCAAAGACAGATCCAACTTTTTTTCAAAATATTATTAAGAGTTCTTTTTCCTGATTGTTAATACTTTAAGGATAATCTTCAGCTAACTCCATCGCCTACACGAAGGCACGATGGAGAACATCAGCACATCATTATCGATGGAGAGGAAACATTTGATTCAAAAAGGGAACCAATGGATCAGATGTCAACTTTATCCACCAGGTAAGAGTTTCAATCACTAATTATATATAAAAGTATTAAGTAATATGGTCCTAAGACTAATTACCAAAAAGGGCCTAATTTAGCCAACAAATGACCGAACTTTTCACCTGTGAAATCTAATATGCCTGTTTCCAGAAGTTGCAAATAGATTTCTTGCATGTAGGTATGGATGAAATATCACAAATTCTGATGATGAGGGCAGATTGTTTTTCTCAGCCTTTTAAGCCTAATTGTTAATCCAGGTAATTTTGGGCCTGACATTTTCTACCAACTCATCATAGGTATCCTCCTATTGCTAAGTTATGTTTAGAAAACAACAAGATCCGATGTGATATCAGAGGCAATAGATTTGTACCACTGGTTGTGGCACTGTACAGGATACATTTAAAATGGACAAAACATGTATTGCCAGTGCCCTGGCTAATAAATTACTTCATTCATACTTTTTCATGAAAAGGAAGGTAGCTTTTACATGAAAAAGTAAAAGTTGACTTTTTTTTTTTTACTTTTAAAGACCAACAGGCGCCTAGCTAATGTAAATTACGGATTGTTATTTTTTAAGAAGTAGGATAATGTTGATCAAAAACTGGATAGCTGAGAGTCTACTGTATTTAGTTACATTTGGGTCATTTTAATTCAACTATAATTGAATATAAAGAACATTTATCCGTACTTATTTTTTTTTTTCTTCTGTCATTGATGCCCTCACAAAGAAAAAAAAAAAATAAGACTTGGCATATATTTTGAAAAACCAATATAGCAGACAAAGATTACACAGCCTGGACAGAAATGCAACCAACTGGCAGTGATGTGTTTTTTAAGTTCAACTAACCCAAATACCCACCCTGCCTAAACCAATTAAACTCCTTTATTAACTGTCATGTAACTTTTATTCATATTTTCTGACACCAATACTTCATAAATGTTCAAGAATAAACTGTACAATTTAAAAAGATAATTTTCACAGTGTCACACTTGATTGCACAAATATCAAATCATTTTGTTTTTGAATATGTATTAATTTAATTAATCCAGTTTCTAGTGTACTAGTATATATTTTTTCAACTTTTAGGAAAATCACTAAATGCTCTTCAATTATTTGGGGGGGAGAACAGAAAAACGATCAATTTAAAAATCACTAAAATGTAATTACCACAAGCATTTCCCAAGTGTGTGTTGTTCTTTAAATAATTCACAAAATGAAATTACCACAAGCATTTCCCAAATGTGTGTTGTTCTTTAAATACTTCACAAAATGAAATTTCTCAGAACAAATTTTTTATATATTTCTCTGACGATCTATCAGATCCCAGATGGCAGTTCCAGCTGATGGTTCAGTGGCCCATGTTGGTGAAGGAATCAATTTTTACTTGCGTCTTGGCGCTCTGGGTAAGGCCATGCAACTATTGCTCCATATCTATGTTCTGAATAAAAATTAGCTAAAATGATAACACTTGCCTTAGAAGAAGAGTCTAGTTTTTATTTTTTTCTCAATTCTTAATTTTGTTGTATTTTTTATGACAGAAATAGTTTTCTAAATTATTCTTTAGAGGAAGTGTATTACTAAAGTGTAATAATTATTAATTTAATGATTATAATCATTACCATTCAAAGATATAACTTAAGCTTGTATTGTTAATACATGTTCTCATTAAAGTTAAAAATATGGAAACAGGTTAAAGAGTTTAGAAGGTTCCTGGTTTGAATTCTAACAGACTTATATTCAAAGTTATTGCAACTGATAAATAAAAATGATAGAAATAATTTTAACTTTATAATTTACCATTTTATTAGTGAATCAATGATTAAATGTTTTTGGATCCACAGCTTTCTCCATTGGCAGCGTGACTCTGGATGGGTTCCACGTCGCCTCCTACTTTGAAACAGAGAATACCACCACTTGTGAAAGTTACATCTTTACAGTAGTCTACCTACTTCATCTCATCTTTACCTTTATTCAGACATTCTTCCTCTTCAAGAACCATAAGGTATCATTACTGTAAAAAAAATAATTGTGCTGTTAAACTTATAATATCATCATCGGTGGGCAGTCTTAAAAATAATTCACTGTCTGTTTTCGCTCTTTGAAAAATCTTAATTTTAAATTCGCCCCATGATTGGCAAATATTCTTTTTTTTTTTTTTACCCAAGTTTATACTTTTTTTAAAAGTAAGGTAAATTTTTCTTCAGCTTCTGTTTTTCCATTTATTATGTCAGTCTCTTATACCGTATTAGGTTGAAATTAGTTATTGAGTTACTTAAACAAATAGTTACTCCCCTTGTTTATTATCAGTCAAATAAGTTTACAAAGAATAAGATTATTTTAAAATATTGCCTATTATTTGTTATGATTTTTTTTTTTCTTTTATTATACCCTCCATTGAGGGGATGGGTGGTCGTGCGGTGTAGAGCGCTCGACTGTCGACCGGAGGGTCCCGGGTTCGAATCTCAGTGAGAACCTTGGGATTTTTTCAGGTCCTGGTGATAGTCCCCAAGTCCACCCAGCTTTAAATGGGTACCTGACTTTAATTTGGGGGAGTAAAGGTGGCTGGGCGTTGTGCTAACCACACAATCCCTTCATATGCTGAGGTTATAGAAGAAACAGATGAATTCTACACTTCATCTGCCCCGATTACCCGTTAGGGTTAAGGGAACTTTACTTTTATTATACCCTCCATCAGCTTCTTAATTTTTATTATGTATTCTTGATGTATAATGTAATCTCACAAAAATATATCTTTAAAATGCTTTTTTCATATTTTCATATGCTTATAATGAAAGGATACATTTTATTTAGAATATCTAACCCTTGTGTGTTACAGCTGGTCATTGACAAGAAGAAGGCATCAGTGAGGTTTGGACTCATGCACCTCTTAGCCACTAACCTGGCTGTTTGGTTTGTCACCGCCATAACTGAAACTGCCGAGGACTTCAAACAGCAGAGCTACTTTGCTCAGAAAAATGGTGCAAAAATATGTTATGTGACTGTTTACTTAAGAAAGTCGATAACATTTTTTTTTTCATAAAACTGTTTTCTGTGATTAATTTTTTATCCTAATTACTGAAAATCAAGTAATTTAATGTTGATGTTTCTTAAAACCTTTTTTTTTTTCTTACAGTCAATACTAGCATGGAAGGAACAGATAGGAGCTGTTATGAGGACATAACTTTAGCTAGGACTGCTTCCCCTTACCTGTTCCCTTGTACCATTATATATAGGTATGTGATTTATAATGTTGTTTTATCATTAAGCTTTCAAATTTTACATTGATTTTAGAACAAACAAGCAATTAAGCCTGTTCCATTCTGGACACAGGACGTGTTAGCGCATTTTCGTGTTATGATTCAGTACGTTTGTTAGCTTTCAGTAAATATTTGTAAATTTTGGAAATGTTTATACATTCAATTGTGTAATGCATATATCTGTAAAAAAAAATATTATAAAGACGTTTCTTTATATTTGAAAAAAAAAATTATTTTCTCTTAACGCCCAACAGACGGCATACAATAATATGTGACTCTGGTGATCCATGAAGTCAAACCATGAAAAATAATATTTTTTTTTATATTTTTTTATTACAAATATAATATTTTTATAAAAAAATGCTTTCTAAATACTTTTTACTAAAAAATAATTATTTATTTTTTATTTAGCTACAATTTCTCGTAAATAAAAAAACGCTATCAGGTGACCTGGCAAACGCCATTTTGATTTGTTTACGTTTAGTCAGTAATTTCGACTACACTAAAATGGACTCAGATTCCGATTATATTGAAGAAAATGAACTTGATTCTAGTGATGAAGATGAAACTTGGGAACTTATTACATCTTCGGATGACTCTGATGCTGAAAATATTAGTATTAATTCAAGTTTCAACACTCCTAACTCAGATGTGTAAGTATTGAACCAACATGCTTTGAGTTTGTTTGACTATGATCGCAAAGCTGTTTATTTATTTATTCATTTATTTTTTCTTTAGAACTTATTATGTGGGAACGGTTATAAAATAAAGAAAAAATCTAAACATTTATATTCTATTATATAAAGGTTTATATATAAATATTATTTATTTAGTACTCTGCTGCTTGCAGTACTGTTTTATTTTTGTATTATTGCCAATCAGCTGATGCTTGTAAACACAAAACTTTTGTCAAAAGACTAAATTTTATATAATAATTACAAATCTGTATTGATAATTTTTTTTATCATGATAAAATAATTAATTGTAGCTCTATAAATAAGCTGATATTTTTTATTTTTTTTTTTAATTGATGCTTTTCTTTACACATTTATTTTTATCCCACAGATCATATGGTTATGTTACAAATGACACATATCCAGAACCACCAAAGAATTTTCTACCTGAGAGGGATCCAGGCATTCAACTCGAAGGAGCTAAAACTAGGGAAGACATAAGGAAATTCTGCAGTGCAGTGGCATTTTAAACTTTATTTTACTTTGGACTTAGTTATTCATATTTGTGACTGTACAAATAGCTATGCCAGACAATATGGACCTACAAAACCTAGTGTTTACCAAGGCTGGTTTGACCTTACACCAGATGAATTCTATAGATTCTGTGGACTTATTATGTATGCTGGACTTGTTCAAGCACCGAACATTGACCGCTTTTGGTCTACTAAATCTTTATATAATGGACTTTGGGCCAGAGCTTTTATGTCTCGTGATAGATTTAAATCTATAATGAGCTTTCTAAAGGTATCTAATCCTCAAACTGAAGACAAATCCAACAAGTTATGTAAAGTATATTTTTTATTTAACTTTATTAGAATGAAATGTATAAAATTGTTTCAGCCTTACCAACATATATCAATAGATGAAAGAATGATTAGAAACAAAGGTAGATATAGTTTTAGGCAGTACATTAGGGTTAAGCCGACTAAGTGGGGAATGAAGTTATGGGTATTAGCTGATTCTCTTTCTGGGTATACTTATGATTTTCATTTATATTTAGGTAAACAGGATAATGGGCCTTTTGGGTTGGCATATGGGGTGGTTATGAAATTAATTAAATCTTTGGCTAAACAGGGTTATAGATTATTTGTCGATAATTTTTATACTAGTGTACAGTTGTTTAAAGATCTATGGGATTTAGGGGTAGGAGCATGTGGAACTATTCTTAGGACAAGGAAAGGTTTTCCCCAATCTTTAAAAAATATAAAAGACTTTGAAAAAAAATCTAAAAGAGGGGATATGAGATGGGTTAGAGAGGGACAGCTATTGACAGTACAGTGGCGGGACAATAAAACTGTTTCGGTTATGTCCACTATGCATATTGCAAATGGATTTGGACCAGTTAAACGACGGACTAAAGTAAATGGAAAATTTGAGGAACTTACAGTTGACCAACCAGCCATAATCCAGGATTATAATAGATATATGGGGGGTGTAGATAAGAGTGACCAGTTGATTAATAAATATAATGTTCTACGAAAACTAATAAATATTGGAAAACAATTTTTTTTTCATTTACTAGATATAGCTAGGGTTAACTCTTATATTTTGTTCCAGGATTTAAGAAATAAACACAAAGACATTGTAGAATTTAAAAGAGCAGCTAGATATGGGCAGTTAAATTTCACAGAAGAATTAATCGGGGAATTGGGAAATATTGGTCCGTTTGATGCTGTACCTATTGCATCACGACCACCAGTATTTTTTAAGCATGCCATGAATCCAGAATTTATGGATAAACGTGGAAACTGTAGATTGTGCTACAGTACTGAAAAAGTAGTAAGAAAAACAAGTGTAAAGTGTAGGGTATGTGAGGTTTACTTGTGTTTTCAAAAAGATAGAAATTGTCTCTCTCGTTATCATAAACTTGTATAATAGTTACAGTAATCTTGTAAAATATTTTTAGCAAAGTTATAAAACCATACTGAAATTGAGCTTTGTTGTTATCAATAGACATTAGAATGTTAGTTTTTATAACTTAGATTTATTATCTTTTTGAATTTTTCTTGTTGCAAGGTCAATGTTGATCCAAGCATTTTTTTGGTCCTTTTTCTGTTAAAACACATCATTTTTAGAAATTTTTAAATATCTTTTGTTTCTGAATATAATGTCTTCAAAAATATCCTACACACAGAGAATTGAATGTAGTTTAATAAAATGTAACTTTTATTGAAATGAATCATAATGATTTTTTTTTTTCTTTTTTGTGCTTGTGGATTGTTTGATTTATTTTGTTTTTTTTATTTTTTTCATCTAAACTATTTAAAAATTATAAAAAGCTTGCATAATAATATCACTCTAAAACATACATTGTTAAAAAGCCCTTTCATTTTGCTACAAATTGATATAAATTATAATCACATAACTTTTAAAATAAATAAGTTATTATAATTTAATTGAAAGATATCACAGCGAACTGAAAATGTTCAAAAAACGTTCAGTCTGTTGAGAGTTAAATCTAACTACAAGTGGTTACTGAAATAGGACTCATAATTGAAAACATTCAAAATTGTAGTCATTTAATCGTCCGAAAACTCCGTCAATTGTTGCATAGCTCTGATACTTTCAATTAAACTCAGAACACAAGCTTACTATTTCATTTGATGAGTTTCTTAATAAATCTTGGTGAAACTATGTGCTGCAGTATTTCGCACCACATGAATGGGTTATTGAACGTACAAGGTGTAGAATGGGGCCATATATATAATATATAAGCCCCTTAGGAGCCCTGAAGCCCGGCCCTCAGAGGTCCTATCGTGAAATGAACTTTTGATGTACACATGGCAGGCCAAGACCTACAAAATGATATATACATCATGGGTCTAGGACTTATGGTTGCTGAGATATAGGGCGCTCCTTTATTAATATAGCTTATATAGTAAAAAATGGTACTTTATAAGCCCCCTTTTATGGCCCTCAGAGGTCAGATCGCGAAATGAACTTTTGCTGCACACATGGCAGGCCAAGACCTACAAAATGATATATACATCATGGGTCTAGGACTTATGGTTGTTGAGATCTAGGGTGATGACGGACAGGCAGACAGACAAAACGGGGACAATAGAGCATTTTTTTTTCGAAAATGCTCTAAAAATTTTCATCGGTTAATAAGAAAACAAAAATACAACTGTCTCAACTATCCAGCTTTACATGGTAAAAAGACTTGCTTGAAAGCCAGAGAGACCAGAAGTCTATAAATATTTATCTCCTGCCCTTTTTCAAACATTCTGTCAAAACTCATTTCACCATAAGTAAATATTTATGCGTTCAACTTAAATATCTAATAATTATATTAGAGATATGTCTGCCTTTTAGCTTAGATTAAATTGTGGTATCTGCACTATCATGGATCTTTACCTTTCAACTAACATGGTCTAGGAGACTAACCACGATCTGTGGGGAATAGATTATTGTGGTCTCCTGATAGGGGAAAAAAAACAACTCTTTGTTGTGGTACTTTGGTCAATGCAGTTAATCAGAGACCATTTTATTCACAGCTGGCGGTGGTGACAAACAACATCCTTCCACTCAAACACACTGTCGCAGCCCGCTACTTCTGGCAGAATGGTTAGGCCCACAACACCTTTCCACTTTGTCTCATTCAAACACACTGCTGCAGCCTTCTATTTCTGGTGGTGGGGTTAGGCACACTACATCCTCCCCATCTGTTAGTGCAGCAGGAAAAACCTTTGCCTGGCCATTCGGGCTGATCAGCTGGTCTGGCTAGCCTGGGCAAGTGTGAAAAAAACTTTTTATTCTGCCATGCCGGCATATGTAGTGAGAACGCTCATCCCGCCCCTGTAGGCATGGTAGACAAGCATCAGCACTGCCATTGAAGCTGGTAAGGCAGGCAAATAACACCCTGTCATGTTAGCAGTGGCGGCACAAGAAAAAAAAATTTTTTTTACTAGGCTGGATTATCATATCAGTAAATTTCAGAATTTTACTTCATATAGGTAAATGATTCCACATTAAAAAAATGGTTTGTCTTATCATCATTTCAGTATCATCGCAGCAGGCATTGTCTATCGCATGTACCAGTATGTTGGAGTCAAGGTCACTCAGCGATGGCCAAGCCACACATCATTGACGTCCAGCGTTCCAGCTGGTGCTGTCGGAATGGACTGCGAAAAGGCCAACAAGGGTTTATTCACTGGTCTTTTGGTGGCAGTTGTCACCTTAATTGCCATCGCAACATTCTTTGTGTTTGAGAGCCGTCTGAACCATCCTCATACTGCCATCAAGGTGAGAATTTTTTTTTTTACATTTAGCTAAGTTACCCACTGTCACAGTGTGATTATTTGGGTGTCTACGGGCATCGGTATGTGAGATTGTTTTGCACGCATAGCTTCTAATAGTATGAATGGTCAGCTGCAGTTAGGTTGGGAGACTAGATCATGGAGCGCATGGCTTTATGTTTGACTGGACATGTATGTAGCTGGGCTGATAGAACCAGGTGTATTAGAACAGTCAGTGTAGATCCTTCGTGAGGACATGATGTGTGTTATTGTGTACCTGACCTGCAGGATAATAGTTGTTCAGAACTATGTAAGAGCTTTTAAGCGTTTTATAAAAGGACTATTTATATTATAATTTATCATTTCAAGTTTGCGTTATTTGTAAAGACCTTAAGACTAGTGGTTCCTCGTGACACCCATTGACTATTTCTTGAAATTTTCTTTTTTTTTTATTAATTGCACAGTTAATTTTCAGCAATTAGTTAATGTATATATATAATGTTGAAACATTACAGATCTTCTTCGTTATGGAAATATCTTTGATCATCATCACTGGTAGCTGCATTTTATTCGGGATGCTTCGGTTTGTCCAGCTTAGATTCCTGGAAAATTATCTGTCTTTGGATGCTGTTTTGCTGGTTATTTCCCTTGGTGGAGCGTACGTCTACCTTTGTTTCATGTTGATCTCTTCTGCTTCTATGGTGGAAAAACATGGTGTCATCAGTATTTTGTCTCTGGCTGTAATTTGTGTTGGAATTCTAGAATCAACCTTACAGGTAAAAAACTAAAAAAAATTCAACTTGAGAAATCTTAAAAATGAATTGTGTTTCTTTGGTTATTTTTTTAAAAATAAAATTAAAGTTTTTGTGCCTTATTTTATAAAGCCATTACAATTTAGAAAAAATTAATGGGCACAGCCATTATTCTATAATTTTCAAATCATGATTAACATGATGACTTTTGAATCCTCAAAGACTGCTTGTATTTGTTACACATTGTTTTATTCAAACCCATTTTTTTCAATTAATATCCCTAGGCTATCTTCATTCTTGACGGACTCTGCCGCAGAGCTGAAAATGATATACAGGTGGAGAGCAAGCCAGGCAGAGCTGTGGTCACTTTCCTTCTGGTCTGTAACCTGGCTCTATGGGTGGTCAGCATGTTTGAGATCAAAAAGACCATGGTGGTCCCCTTTCACTTGGAGTTTTATGGCATCCTGCCCTGGAACATCATGCTTCACTTATGTGTGCCCTTGTTCATCTACTACCGTTTCCATTCGGCCATATGCTTATCAAAAATCTGGTACCATGCCTATCAAAAAGAGCGCAATCCATGACTAGCTGATTTTAAAGGCATTAAAGAGGGCTGGTTACCACACTTGGAGTAAAGAAAAGAATTTTATTTACATTTTTTTAGAACTTAAGATAATAATAAGACCAATTTTTCTGAATTTGATTGTGTGTCAAACTCCTCAAAAATTAAATTGTCATTAAAAAAAATCCAGTTAAAAATAATATTTCAAGATAAATATTATTATCTGAATAATATGTGCTAAAATTAGAATTTATAAGAATTTTTTTTTTTTGTGGTAAAATTTTGTGGTATCATTCTGATACACATTTAAAAAAAATAATCATTTGAAAATACTCATTTTACTACAAACCCATATTGTAAATGATATATATTAGTCAAAGTCATATGATGAATAAATATATTTTAAATCAGCTCTAAATTATGAATACCCCATTCATTGCATTAAATTACGAGGCATAAACAAAACTGACCAATGGAAAAAACATCTTCACCAGTACTTATTAACTATTTAGCTTGGCAAAATTTGGAAAGGCAGCAAAAACCAATTCACTTTTCATACATTCAGATAGGACTTCTTTTGTTAACATTTATGGTTTTAATTTGATGAATTTTTTTAAAATGTGTACAGCAGCTAAATAACTGCATTTAAATACAAATTAGATATTTTAAAAGTCCTTTGCGTGAATTTTTTTTTTTAATTACAAAGGACCTTTTAATCATTGACAGCATAAAGATGTACATGGTCTTTTTTTCATTTTTTTTTCTTATCACTCATCTCCATTTTATTTTTACCCAAGACACCACCCTTATTGTTCTCGGTTACATTTTTATTGTATTATTTAAAAAAAAATATTAGGGTATTTTAAAAGAATGAAATAGATTTTTCATTACGAATCTTTTTTTTTTTACATATATTTTAGGCAGTGGCTACGGTTCGGTCCGACCGAACCCGTATTTTTTTTACTTAGGGTACCAGCCATAGATAATATTGCTCCACACCCTAACCCTATCTCTAACCCTAACCCTAATCCTGAAAAAAAAAAAAAAATTATGTTGTTATATAGTTCAGTGCAGCGACTCGGCCGCTATGCAATAATAAGTAAGGCTGGTACCCGAAAAAAAAAAATACGCGTTCGGTCGGACCGAACCATAGCCACTGCGTATATTTTATGTGACCATTTTTATATTGCTTCATGCATATCATTTTATATTCTCAGCTTTATACTTTTCATATATTTTACCATTTCATCTTTTTGTTTTATCTCTTAATCTTAATGAAGTGGATATTTTTTTTTTCTGACAGGCCCATTGTGCAATCCCCATTTATTTCATTGTATCTCTTTTTACGATAAAGCTAAATAATTTATTTAAAGAAAACTGTATTTTATCTTGTAGCGTTATATAATGCCTATTCTAATTATAAGTTTGTAAGGTCTTCTTTTCATATACTGTCTCTGTTATCATTCTCTTGTTGCATTCTAGTCCATTCAGACCTCAAAAGCATGAAAAAGGGGGTAGGCTCAACGGCATTTAAAATGAATGCTTTGGTATCATACCTTTTAAAAGCTCAGTAACGTTTACAAAATTTATATATTTATATTTATCAATACTATGCTGTGAATCAACCATGGCATGGAAATAGTAAAAGTTTGTCAAATTTCTTGGATATATTTTTGTATCAACTGAATTGGTGCTATGTATTTATAAATTGTATTTTTGTACATACTTTTTTATTATATATATTGATTGATTTGTTTGTGGGGTTTTTTATTTCAATACTTTTTGCAAAAATTTTCTTTCCTTGCATATTACACATACTGGGTTGCAGTATTTTATTTTTTCTCTTTGCATCATGTAGCATGTTTTAAATTGATGGTATAAGGAAAAGTTTTACATAAAAGAGGTTACTTACAAAGAGCAAAACAAAAAATTGGAGAAAAAAAAATTTATTATCAAATAAATAAATTTTAAAACAATGGGTGAATTATACTTGAATGCTAGTTTGTTAGTATTTATTTTTCTTAGATTTGATTCAAAGTCTTAAAAGCCAAAAGGAATGTAATCAAGCATGTCACTATATTTGTTTCATGGTTGCGCTGGTTTATGTAACTTTCTAATTTAGTTAAGAATTTACTTTATGCTCCGTTGAAAAAAATTAACAGGAGAGTAATACTCACTTTTTTTTATTAATTAATATTGTATATTTACTTTTAAAAGTAGTCATTGTTTATTTGACAAAGCAGCTTATGTTTTACTTATACACGTTTGAACTGCCGATAACATTTCTTCTTTTTATATTTTGATTAATTCTTTACTTCTCATCAGTGAAGCATTTAATATTTACAATTTAAAAAATTCCAGCATTTAAATTTATAATTATTTCTTCAGTTTTCCCTTATCATAAATCTTATTTACCTACCTCAGAGAAGAAAATAAATTACAAAAGCATTAAATTGCATCTTATAATTTTAGATTTTCTAGCCCTGAATTAGAAAAAAAAACAACGATATACCATTTTTTTTTCATTTTGTTTTTTTAATTCTCACTAGATATATATAATGTGAAAAGTAACAATAACAAACAGCAAAAAACATTTTTAATGATAAGGCACAAAACTGTGACAACCTTAATGTATCACTAAATGTTAAAAATAAAATTAAATGCATTAAAAACTTCAACTTCAGCTGCAGGAGATAAACTTATCCAGTTAGCCACACAATTCTATTTTAACTTCACTTTCAGATCATAAGCAAAAACACTGGCAGTTAAACATTTATAATCTCCTATTATGCACTATAATGTGAGAAATTTTAAAACCATCCCCTAAACATTAAAGAAAATGTAACAACGGCTTCTATATTTGAGACATATCTTCAACTAAAAAATTGAAATAATGTTCATCATAACAACCAATATTTCATCAAATTTCTATAAAGATAAAGCCCAAACATTAGTGACCAATCTAAAAAACGTACAATTTCTAGGAATTTTGAGATAAAAGAAATTTATCAAAATCATCTGCAATTATAAAAAAAAAAATTTCATCAGTCTGCTTTATTGCAAAAATACAATAAATATTAATTTGATGATTAACTCATCTCATTTACAAAACTAAACATAAAATGTTTAAATAAAAGTATTGTGTGTATATTTTTTAGATGTAATAGTAAAATGTGCTTGTGACACATATTTTGAATAAAAAAATGGCCTTGATTTGACACTGATACACTGAAATAATTCATTTAAAAGTTGCATTGCAATATACATAAACTATTATGTTTATAAAGTGTATTATATTTATTTTTTAATACATGGTTTTCTGTTTGTATGGTTTGTTTGTTTTTGTTTTTTTTTATTTGCATTTAAGATCAATGAAGTGTATTTCACAAATCTAGATTTCAAATTCTTAATTGCGAGTGAATCCTTTATATTTGTCTTTTGTAGCGGTATATAAGATATGTATAAATTATAAGATGCAAAGTTTGCAATAAATAATAATTTGTTTTTATTTACTGATTTTAATAAAACGTTTCACTAAATATACTTAAGATGAGCTGATAATCTATAGGCCTAGTGATTGTTTACCTAAATATGTGAACACAGATTGAGTGTCAATAAAGACAAATGAGGTAAAGCGAAATAGTAAGCTAAACAAAAATTAATAGATCTTTAAAATATTTTTAAGAAGTGCACATTTATATTTCATTAAAATAGAGAAAAAGCAATAGAAATATATCTCAGTTAAAATGGCAAGGGAATATAAACTCAGAAGCAAAATAACACGCATTTTTGATATTACTTACAAAACATTCCACGTACTAAAAAGAACTGACAGGCACTTAAAATTAATCAGATCAATTTTAAAGCACAATTTTTAAAAATCAACTACATTCACAAAGGTGTGCAGACTAAAACAGAAAGAAATTTTACAGGTCACAACAGCTGACAAGAAAAAAAACTCAAATTCAAAGGACCTACAAACTTTTTTTTAAGGTCCACATCTCACTAGTTACAAACAGTATCCTAAAGAAATGAGCTCCAATAATTCATACACATAAAACGAACATACTGGAATTAACTTTATGTAAGTTTTGAGGTTTAACAGAACAAAAATTAGGCTTGCATATATGTTATTAAAAAAAATGTACTGGCTAAAAAAATTACCTTCAAAACTAAAACAAATGTTTACCTGATAAAAACTTTTCTTGAGCAAAAAGTTTCTTAAAAAAAATAATGTTTTCAATAACATGGTCAAATAATGGAAGGATGTGTTTATGCTTTTGTCAAGTTATCCTATAACAGTATAATTTGGAAATACATTTGCTAGTCTGTCGTAAGAGCCACCCAAAAAAATTTAAGTCTATATTGTTTGGTTCCTAAAATGGTAATAATTAGTTTTAGAATATTTGTGGTTTGAAAATAAATTAAGTTGGTAATATATCAAGCAAAATATTACTTCATATTCCTTTAAAATAAAATTATATTATTTCTATGTAACAAAAATTATACTGTATTTAGTTTTATTTAAATTTTAATTTCCCATTGATTGAATCAGGAGAGGGTACTTATGTTGAGGTGAATCCTATCACGCTGGCCATGGTCAGAGTGCTCCGGTCTTGGGGATGTCCTTGTAGTTTATAAACATTAAAATTTTTAATGGTCATGAATAAACAGACATTTAATTAATATTATTAATAATAGATTTAATACTTAAAGCTCTGTTTTTCTTAGTTTTGGGCCACGTTCAATCTTCCGTTTTGGTTTTTTGGTTTTATTTTTCTGTTCATCTTTCTTTATTCCATCTACAAGTGACTGGAGCTGAAATAAAAATTGTTAGCGATGGAATTTAGATCAAATAAAATGCTACATTTATTCTTCTAAGAGGAAAAAAAGGTATAATTTCTTTTTACTAACCTGAGCTATTGATTTGAATGGATTGATAAAGTCCTTTACTTTAGGTATTATATTTGACTCCATTGCCATCTGTAAAACATAAAATTAGTTGAAATTATTTTTTTTTCCTTTTTAAACTGGGTAACTTCAAATGATCTCTAAACCATTAAGAAGTCATGAGGTTTGGGAAAAAAATTCTTTACTCTATATCAGGAACTCTGCGGCACCTAACATCATTCCAACACATAACATAGGTATTAATAGGCAATGACAGCAGTTTTTGAAGGATAAAATAAAAAAACACAACCATTTAGCTGCCACCAGACAATGGCAATAAGTTTACTTACAACAATCTTATGTTCTAAATTTGAATTTTTTTTTTTTATTTATTCTGACATGTATGTAAAAAAAACTTCTTTACAAAGAAATAAATAGATTTTAGTTTTAGTTTGTTTCCTTTTTTTATTTCTTAAATAGATTAACAAAAGTACCATCCTTAAGTAACATTTCAACAATGGAGCGAGATAATTTTTTTTCCTCTCATGCGGATAGACAGTGGCAGCCCGCGTAAGTGGCATCTGGGGCATCTGCCCCAGGCCCCATGCCAGAGAAGTGGGGGGTGGAGGGGGGGGTCTGTATTTGGCTCTTTTTTTTTATTGCTACCTAAGAGTACCGAAACTAAAAGTTTGTTATATGTCATAATCCATCAAATGGTATCCACTTAGTACTATTAAGACCACTTCTAGGATAGACAAAAAAAAAAAAAAGGTGTGTGAAAATGAAAGCTGGTCAAGTAGTGTAGTCACATCTGTTCTTATACACATGCAAAAGATAACAGGGGGAAAAAAAAGAAAAAAAAAAAAAAGTTCACAGTAAATCTATTTTTCAAAACCTACCAGATTCAACATTGTTTGATAGTTGCCTTCGTATACACCAGACTGGGTGCTGAATCCATATGACCAGGCGAGCAGAACCTGCCATTCCTTTTCTTTGTCGTAAATGCTGTGCACAAGTTCAGGCATGAAGAGGATGAGGTCACCAAATATGGCAGTATTTTCAAGCACTTTTGACATGCCTTTAAGAAAAAAAAAAAGTTTTTTAAAATGATTTTTCACTATTTAATATGCCAGTTAGAACTTTTATGTACACTAACACAATTTTAGTATCAGTTTGATTTAAAATCAGTCTTTCAAAAGATTATCTGGGACAATGCACTTCCAACGTATTTTTGTGTAACAATATAATATCTGTATCTCCTACTCAGTTTCTTAAGATTTCTCAAGATCCATCATGCCCTAATATAGCCACAGATGGAAGCGTTAAATATGACAATTGTAAAGAAGGGATTCATGTTGAGCTAGATAAGGATCTAAGAGCCACTTTTGGACACCACTGGCCTACATCAAGAGAGACAAATGAAAAATGACAGCACTATTCAAATATTTTCCTAGAACTTTTAGTTACCTCTATTACCCACAATATTAATTGTGCATTAGCATGTTAAGCATCACAAAACTGAAATCATTCATCAGACTCTCAAATTCTAAAACCAAATCACCTTGGTACTCTAAATGTCAGATGACTGAATAGAATCCAATATCAAGTCTTTCCTGAATAGTTTAATCTAACACTTAAAAAAACAACTTAAAACTGCCCAAAAAAAATGTTCTAGTCCATCTAGCACAAAACTGCCATTTCAGCCTATAACAAAGAGGTGTAGAAAGAGCACTATGAAAGTGTCATTTCATGTGGTTATGAACTCAATTTATATTTCCAGTAATTTAAGAAATGACCAATCAAAGACTGATTCAGAACATGTGTTACAAAACTATTTTATCGAAGATGACAAAGATCTGACACAGATTCACTGAATATACTTCCTTGCCACTCTTAACAGTGAGTTTCAATAGGGGACTAAAGATGCAAAGTGTTAAAGAAATACAAATAAAAAAAAAGAAACAGGTTACTTTACAAAATCTAATGAATGTTAAAAGTAGCAGCTCCATTTATCTTACACCTTGCTACATTTACTTATCTAATAATTGAACTTTAGAGACAATTTAAATTACTTAACAAAAGCCTAATCATATGTTTTATATATTCTATAACTTAAGTCATAGGTTAGCCTATTTTTATATTAAATAGTTTTTTTTATCAGTGTTATAACATTTTCTGCTAGATTTCAAGTATTTCAGAAGATACTAGATAGGGTAACTAAAAGCAGTGCTGGCAGAAATCAAGATACAATACATGACTGTTATCCAGGTGCTAAGACGTGGATAAATTCAGTGAATTAAAAAAAGCAGCAACATAAACATTTCACACTGGGCCTGACCAGGAGATAAAACTGTTCTTGACCATCTAAGAAGGGTTAATTCCAAGTTATTAATAGGTTGGGCAGCAGTCAACAAATACAGATTTTCTTATAATTGAAATTAACTCTTACTCTCTTTAACTTCTTCATCATCTGGAAAAGGGTCACCAGGTAAATATCCAGCAACTGTCAGATTTTCTCTTGCATCACCAAGTGTCTGTGTAATAAAAAAGTAAAAAAGAATATTGTTCAATATATTTTTGAGAATTCATAATTGTGACAATTTTTTGTACATTAAAATCAACAAATTGAAAATAATTAACAGAAAATCTGCAAAATTAATTTTAATAATAACTCACTACAAATAACTGCTTCAACATTATCTCGACAAGTTTATTTCGTTGTTCATTATTTTGAAGTAATGCAAGACTTTTAACAGCATCTAACTGCTTGGCTCTGTGTAGCATAAAATATTTTTTGTCTTGAAATATAAATTAAGGTCAATAAATTTCATTAATGTTCAAAAAAAACATTTAATTTTTGTTTTTTTCGGCTTCAAATATTACTATAGTAAGTGATCCCCAACCGCAATGCCGCATTCCGGTACTGGACTGTGGAACAAATGTTACTGGGCCACCCAAGAAACATTAAATTATTTCTTTTTTTTATTTATTTATCTCGTGATTGTGCGACTTTCCATTTGCGAGAGATAATCAACCACACCCCCCACCTCCAGTGGGCCACAGTGAAATTATCAATTATTCAAACGCTGACCGGTTGGAAACCACTGACCTAAGCAACTAATATATTCAAACTATCTTACTAATATAAGTTATTATGAGCCAAGCATAATAATGGACGGTAGACAAAGAAGCAAACTAAATTTATAAGTAATATAGACAAAGTCAAAGCATATAAAAAGCTTCAAACTCTGGTATTCTGTTATCTATTGACTATTTACAAAGGATACATTCTTTGATGCGAGGTGATTCTGGAGTTTCTTGCACTTGTTCATCTTCTGTAACTTGTTCATCTGAAGTTTCTATTACACTGCTGGAAAGATCTGCACCATATGTTTCGGAATCGGCGTTTTTATTTTCCACAACAGGATCTTCTCCACCGAATTCTAGGCACCCATTTACGTTCATAAACGTGCATATCAAAGATATTAATACAACATATATAATCCAATAAGAGCACAACCGAAAAAAATGCATTTCTCCAACTTGGATTATTTTAGCAACAGCAATCGTACGTCTTGTTACGGAACTACTCTCACACTGTTCCAAGCTTCTAAGAATAAGAAAATGTGTGGCTCAGCCTGTCATATCGTTTTCTAGCTAGACACGATACTTGAGTCGTGGCTGTCAATTGATAGCCTAATTAAAGATTTTTTTCCCCGAACAGCTTGCACTGAATCAGCTGTTAATTTTTCGTTTTTCGGCAGTGTCGCATTTCTAATTATTTTACGTGTACGTTACGGTTATTTTCGACAATTAGCTATAGTTAGTCCTCTTACCAAGAAATAACATACCTTTGCAAGTGACACCAAATGTCAATCGATACATAATAAAGTAGTGTTATTTATTATTTTAAATCAAAGACCAAACTAAGGATGTAAAAGAAGTATGTAAGTCAAGAAAATTATAATATTTATTTCAAACGTAAAATACTCTTTGCATTAAACTAATTGAGTTCATTACAATTTAATTTGTTTTTGAATTCGGTAATTAGACTAATGTTGTTTTAATCACACAGCTGTACAACAACAAACATGGCAGACGTGGAGTTCCACGATGAGGTAAATTATTTTATTTTGCAAATAAAATTTAATTATCCTTCTGTTCTAACCAGCTTACATTTATTGCGGGAAAATTAATGGAGAGTAATTATTAACATCAGCCAGCCCACGAGATAATTAATTTTTTCATATGACATCATATGTCATTGCAAAGATCTTTGAATTCTTTGTGGGTATTACTCTTGCGCACTTGCTACGGCTACGGCACCAGCAAGTCAGAACTCTTATTATTTTTGTCCAAGTACCAGCCATAGATATTGCTCCACACCCTAACCCTATCCCTAATCCTAACCCTATATTTAAATATTTTAAAAAATAACTTTTAAAATTGCAACTTTTGATGATTATAATAGGTCAGTGACTTTCATACGCTAACTTGCTGGTGCCGTATCCACTGCGTTACTCTTATTCTTAATTCCTACAAATTTTATTGCTTTTTATAGGTTTTTTCATAACAAATGAGACTGACATTTTGTTATTGATATTGCACAAACTGTTTGAATATTTGCAGTGGCAGTACTTTTCATATTTTTGCTATGCATGATTGGCTGTGGCTATAATTATTATAGTTGTATACAGAACAGACAGTGTGAGTGTTATATAAATCAGTGCTCTGCAACCTTTTACAACTTGCAGCACACTAAAACACATTTTTATTTTTAAATCTGAGCAGCACACCTAAGGCTATGGCAAGCAGAGTACATTCTGGGTGTATTTTTAAAAAATCCCATTAAAAAAAAGGAATATTTCAAAAACATTTATAAATTTAAATTATTTTTAAAAAATGGTTTAATAGCGTTTTTTTTATTTGCCACGATTGTTGAATTGTTTAGTAGTATATTATGATTAGGTTCATTTTTTGACAAAATTATTGAGTTTTAAAACATGATTGCTTTATCATTTTAGATTACTAACAATTATTAAAATGTTGAGAAATCCAAAACTCAATTGAAACTTCGTTGAATTCAATCTTATGAGCTCCATCATTTCTTTGATGCAGACTTTATTAACAAAACCCACAGTGTGATGCTTCTGTTGATGTTACAGCATAGCCAGCAAAAGGATTGCATAAATAACCGTTTTTCTTTGTGTCTGTTGTAAACAAAATTATTCATACTTCTGTAGTAGAATTATCAAATGTTCTTGTGCCAAATCCAATATAAATTCACAAAGTGATTTATTTTTTTCACTTTTTCAAAACATTGCTTATGATCCTCACTTTTATGCGACTTTTATGCATAAATAATTGTATATACAGTCGATTCCGCTTAATTGGGACACATCGGGACCGAAAGTTTTTGTCCCAATTAAGCGGCTGTCCCAATTAAACAAACAAATTTACCATTGGCTGCTTGGTTTGGTTTCTTTGAGATTTGTCCCAAATAAGCGGCTGTCCCAATTAAGCGGAATCCACTGTATATATATATAATAAATC
>JAGDYQ010000048.1:1549823-1646609 GCA_021962125.1 Bulinus truncatus | reverse complement strand
CACTGATGTTGCTGCAACTTTTGCCATTCCCTTCTCCATTTACTACATTTCCCAATTCTCACCTTGCTACATTATCACGAAATACAGTGTAGCAAAAAAAAAAAATGGCTGTGTTTTGTAGAGATGTATTATTTTTGACCTTTTACAGTTGGAAAGTTTCTTGAAAAGTTGCTGGAAACTGCCAATCTGGTCAAATATTTCCTGAAAAAGTGTTTTTTTTTTCTATAAATTTCAGGCCCCTGAATGCTTATTTTTGAGGCCTTGAATTGGTGATGCCCTGCGAAATTTCCTGATGGTGCATTGTGTCTCATTTCAATCATGTTCAGAGTGGCTGAACATGGTACAAACAAATTTTAATAACATTTCTGGGTTTAATATTTTGAAAATTGGCGCACTTGTGCAGAATTGAATGAGGATTAATAGAAAGTGGGTTTATACTTCTCACTCCTTAGAAAAGGTTTTTATTTTACTGGAATTACTTTTTTTGTCTTACTGACATCATTTTCTTCAGAAAATAACTTAGGTTTTTGTAGGATTGCAAAAGCATGCTTAAGAGATATCTAGTGGATCTAGTGGATACCAATTCCATTTGGAATCATTGACAACATTTCTTACTTTTAATATATTTATTGAAATAAATTGTTATGTTTTAATATTCTTGTTTTAATAATTCTGGAATATTGACTATACATAATAAAATAACTATCTATTATCTTTTTTATATCAGTATGAATGATTCATATAAAAAATATTTCATATCTGAATTTTCCATAATTTCTTTCAGCTATGGTTCTGAGGCTGCTGAGTTGACGGAGGACACTATGTATGCAGCAGGGAATGTCATCATGGCTACTCACAATGTCAGAAACATCGGCCTGAAAGCAATAGCCAAGAAAACGGCCAAAGAAACTGGACAGGCTGTCTATGATGAAATTCAAAAAGCCAAAGGAACAATGATTGAATAATTTTATTACACTTCTTCATCAAAACCTTGCAACATGTAGAAAAACATTTATTTTTTTTTTCAATTTTATCAAAAAAAAATGGGTATAAATATTTTAAGCTAATAGCTTGATCACATGTGTATTTTTGTCAAAAATATTTTCACTGTTTAACCAATCAAATCTAAGCGATTCACATTTCACAAGGGGAATAGAAAGTTTGAAACATAATTTCTTTCTTATAAATAAAATATACCACACTGATAATGTGAATTATTTTTTTTGTTCTAATTTATCCACAGCAATGTAAATTTCCCTTCACAGCAAATCAATAATTAGATATTCAGGATTTGTTTATACATGTATATCAGAGATGAGGCGTGAGTGTTGCCGGTCATAGTTATATTTATAGAAAATGCTGTATAATGGTACTGTATTTATTGAATATAGTTAGCGTAATCATTCAAAATAAAATGACTACAAGTTTTAATACATATGACATTTATTTATATGTATACCATATATGTTGTTAGTCTAATTATTCATAAAAATATATAAATCTATGTTCATTTGTACTTTGAATATAGCAATAATTTTTTCTATAAGAGTTATGACCAGCAACACTCACGCCTCGGCCCTGATGTATATACTGTGTATGTACAATTTTAAACAAAAATACATGCATAATCAGCATAGTTTTAACATAGATTAAGCTATGATATTTTAATCAACGTTAGAATATTATTTTAACCAACGTTAAAATATTATTTTAACCAAAAAGAATACAGTTTTCTCAGGAAAGGTATATTGTTTCAAACTATGTTCCCAGAGTTTGTTTTTGTTGTTTAAACTTGACAGTTGTTCCATCTGACGATTAAAAACAAAACTAATCAAGTAATGTCTTGATCTGTGTTTATTTTTTTATTATCAAATGATAACAAAGATTGTAATATATTTTTTTTTAAAGATGTTGCCCTGATTTCAATTTATTATTGACAAATTTATCTGTGATATTTTTAAAATAATTTTTAAGCAATATTTGTAAATGTCATGGTTAAATGATTCTTGCTCTGTCAGCATGAAAGAATTTTATTAACAAGCCTTGACTGTTAGGGGAACTGTGTGCTTAAGTAGCAAGGCAAGAGTGTTACCAGTGATAATCATACTTTAAAACTATTTTAGGGTTTTATAAGTTAATTGAATATATTTAACCTACATGCCTATATGTATATGCTTTTAGATTTATATTTATATATTGTTATATATAATTATATTTATTGTTTCTAAATATGTGTTCAAATCATTTATATAATTAGGCTCAAAATAGTAAGCAAATTAATAAAAAAAATTAGTATATATGAGTAATAACAGTAACACTCATTAATTTATGATGAAGATAAAGTGAAATTGTTTGTGAAAAATAATTTCAATAGAGATTACTGAATTATGGGCCCAGGAAATGAATTTTGGATTTAGTGAGATAGAATGACTGGTGTACTTTATGTCTAGTAAATAGAAGACTTTTATTCATCATTAGGGATAAAAAAATTCTTTGAATAAAATGTTCAAATAAATAGTCTTTTTCTCTCAGTTTTGTGTATGTTTGTCTTTCAGGGTTTTACGCACTATATATATATAGAAAACCCGTGAAATTTAAAAAATCAAAATACAAGGCCATGAAAAACCCTATTTAAAATAGTGGCCAACGCCTGTGAAGTAAGGGCACATCTAATAACACTTCAGCTATGATGCTTGGAGGTTTATTTCAGTGAGCATACAGGGTATTCAGAATGCTGATATGAAATTATGGCAAAGAGCAGAAACAATGCTGACAGGTGGATGTTTCAGAACTATTCTTAGAGAAGAGAGACTGAGGATACTATATATAAAAAAAGCTAATAGAGGAAGGAAACATGTAATGTGTAGGTAAAGTTTTATTGTAAAGGTTTTCAGAAGGGGAAGTAAGCGGAAAACAGCTCGCGCTGGGCGCCACAATAGCTAGCTACAGCCCTGATCATATGAGCATCGCTGGAGGAATAGAATGTTATGTACACACTGCCTATCTCTACATGGACTTTTTGGGTGAGTATAGAAACAATCCGA
Source organism: Bulinus truncatus (assembly GCA_021962125.1). NCBI lineage: Eukaryota > Metazoa > Mollusca > Gastropoda > Planorbidae > Bulinus > Bulinus truncatus. The sequence goes on along the minus strand of JAGDYQ010000048.1, from coordinate 1,643,565 downwards.
TCGGTTGCAGGATCGGCGCTCAGGTACTGAAACAAATGTTAAGACACGCCACATCCGGCTATGTCATGATATTGTCATATCACCAGGCTTATACCCTTTGTACAAAAGCAAATGCTTACTTATTTATGGTGGTACTTTGTATGATAAGTCTGATATTGGTGATATTTCGGGCAACAGCCATGTACCCGGACTCCCACTCGCCCATTATTTCGTAAAGGGCTGGACGCATTCAATGTCAATGAGAGCCACGCTGCGGTTTGTTATAAAGTAAAAAAAAATACTTTAAAGACCCGCACAATAAGAAAATTATGGGAACAAAATTTGTTAAACAATAGAGAGAACTAAAATATAAACTAATATAAAATAAACTCTACAGCTGGATCAGACATCCAAATGAGCCGTACCTGCACATGCCTGGTTTAAATTAGGTATTTAAGAAAAAACCAGAGCCGGGGATGAAAAAAAATTCTGCAGAGCCTGGGTTAAATGTCTATGATTTCATCCCCTGTTTTTAGTGCCGGGGATATCCCCGGCGGTAAATCGAGCCCTGCTTGGGGAAAACAACAAAAGGAAATGTTGACAAATCATAATTAAAAGAGCAGAATAAACGATTGGAAAGAAATACGTGTTTTATTCTATCTTGATTCAAGTTGACTGATAAGAAATAATAAAGATAAAGTGTATATCTGGATATTTTTTCATCTATTTCTTGATAATGTATATGGAAAGAGTTGGCAGCTCTGTTACGAAGTACATGTATCTACTTCGTATTTTATAAACAAACATGGCTGCGACTAGTGTGTATATTTCAAGAAAGACTTTCCAGGTTTGTAGGTGTTATCTTTAAACAATATTTTTGTTTATAGTAATTTGTGTTTGGCATACTTATCAAATGCATTATATTTAACTGAAAATTAAAATTAATTTTTAGTCTTAAAAAGCATTAACAGTTAAAATAAAAAGTCTCGTCATGCCATATGTCCAAAGCTGCTACTAAAGACTAAGTCGATCACTGTATTAACTATATATATTACAAAGTCCCAAACTTCTCAATTCGGGGGTATGCATCTTTTAGCTCATTAGCTAAGTGATTCGATACAGCTTATGAATAAATTAGGTGTTGATAGTTTTCCCACGAAATCTTTCGCTGAATTTCTGTTTGACAGCTCATAATATTACTAGTACTAGCACAGAATGAATAGTTTAAGTAAAGTTAGGTAACATTGCATTAAAGTTAAAGGGGCAGACATTATTTTGATAATATTTAAACTTTATTCTTATTAATATTAGGCTATATGTATTCATGCCTCAATAGGCCTGGGTAGACACACTTTTGAAACTACATTAGTCCTTAAATTTGTCAAAGTTCAGATGTATGGAAAGTTTATATGAAATAATCATTATAATTTATGCCCAAACATCATTGCACACGGGCACAAATGAGTAGATGGGAGCATATCTAGGGCTGGACGGCCAGCAATAGACTAGTGTTCAGTACACAAGGGGGAAGTAAATGTGGCTGGCATCGTTCTAGCAACATAATCAATAGACCATTAGCATTCTGCACAGTATATGATTAGTTGGTAGATGGGAAGGCTCATTTAACACAATAATTAGAAGATGCTTACTAAAACAAAAATGTTTCCAAACCCTTGATAGAGCTCTGTAATTACCTTTTTTTTATGTAAATATGACATTGGTCAACATTAATGCCAATAAGCTCTTAATTCTGTTTCAGACTATAAAGAGTGGCAGATGGAGTGGCACTGGTGTTAAAGGATACATAATTGGTGATATTGATGTGAATCCAGTGGAATCTTTCTCCATTTCATGCGTCTGGCAAAGCAGAATTATTGATAATAATGATCTGAACAAAGATTTTGATTTTTGCCTTAGTCATTTTCCCGGGGGTAAGTTTTGTTTCATTATATTTTTTAAAAATCTTACTTGCCATTTATTGTTTGACAAATGTTTATTTTTCATGCACATTAAAACAACTTATTGCAGGAAAAAATATTGTGGGTTATGTGTTTCTCCCTTCTGAACGTTCATTAAAAAGTCTACTTGACAACAATCAAGCTGGCATTGACAGAGAATTTGAGGAAAATTTTGGCTCTTACAATGTTTGGCTAGTGAGTTAGTTTTTTTCCTGATTTTTTTAAATGATTTTTTTAATCATTTGAACGATACGTTTAACTTATTTGTATCATTAAGGCTCTTAAAGCTGCTAATCATACTTGATCTCTGATTCTATTCCATACATGCATCCATATAGTAACTTGAGATGCTCACATGCAGATATAATAGGAAGGGGGGGGGTGAAATTTATTCTCAAGATTTTTTTGTATATCTTTTCCTAGGCTTTTAGCTGCTCAATTAATCACTAGTATTCCATTACAACAAAAGTTGTGTGTCTGATAAATCAAGCTGTGGAAACACTAAGTTGAATGTAATTATCAGATTTATTCATGTTTGTAGGCATTTGAAAACAAAATTTCTACCTTTTCCAGGAATCACTAGGTCTTACACAAGCTGTCATTTTGTGCTTGTGGCGAAAGTCAGCATCTGATAGTGATTGGCAGATTTTGTTCTTTACTATGAATGATGAGAGCGTGTCAAAGGTCCACTGCTCATTTTGTGAAGATTTGAAACCCGAGTTAAGGATGAGAGTTAAAGCCAATATACATGTAATGATATCAACAGAATCAAACAGCGGTGAGTTCACAGCTTACCTAAATAGTAATAATAAAATGTTTTTTTTTTCTTTCATGTAATCCAATGTGTATTCCACTTCTCTGATTCTAGCAACATCAGTTGTATTGAATATAATAGTTAATTTTTTAGCATTTAATTAATAATTCTTTTTTAAATTTTGCTTGAATTACTTTACTTTTTAGTCGCAGTAAATTGAAATATTTTTTTTTAATAGTATGTACAATATTAAACAAAAATTAATGCATATATCCCTCATACAACACTGTTTCCTGCTTCACCATTTGACTCGAACACATTATACAAAATGTAGCTTTTTTCTTTCAACACATATTCATCTAATACAACAATGAAATAGTCTGTGCAAAAAAAAAAAAAGAGGAATTTTTTAAAGTTGTATGTTTTTTGCATGATTTCTTGTGCAGCCATAATTCCTAGCCAGGAGCTCTTAGAAGTTTAACAAGATACTTGCTTACTTAAAAAAAATAACAGCTGCCTGATTTATTTTCCAACCATTTTCACAGCTTATTTCCTTATGTACTCATCAAAGGAAAAAAATGGTCTTTCTGTGAGAAAGGAAAAATCCTCTTACCTCAGTATACTGAACTTTGACTTGAATAAAATAATTTTGAATTAAATAAAAAAAAATTTTTTCTCCTTCGCATTTGTAATGAAATAAAAAAAAAGGATATTAGAATTTTTTCATATATTTCTTAGTATCACACTACACAGTTTCACTTAGCATTAGATATTAAAGAAACCTATCTACTGTGTTATATGAGGGGTGGATGTATTTTAGTCTTAGTGAATCTTCAGCAGTCCCCTTTCTCCGTAATACATGTACAATGTACGATGTGTTAAGAAATGTCATTTTGAACTGAGATGTCATTAGTTTTGAAATTTATCGCAGCAGTTTGAAATTAACCAGTTTTGTTTTGTTTCACAACACAGCTGACCAGTTAAAATCAGAGTTGGATCATCAAATCATGAGACTGCAAAATGGAAATTTCGTATTCGGCTTACTGGAGAATTCCGTTATCATTGAAAGGTCTGGATCGTTGGTAGCCTCAACACAGTTAGGTTGGACTACTTGCAGAGATATTGCCAAATATTTTAGTGAAAAAGAAGGAAGGTATAGTGGAAGTAAGAAAAAAGCAGGACCACAGCAACAGGTGAGACAAGCTTAACTGAGTCATGCGTACTATGCTAGTACATTTACTGCTGATTTCCTAATTATTATTTTTTTTTCTATCTGTAATGTACAAGTGCTTATGCTATTCTTTGGATTTTACTTGTATAATTACTTGGTATAATTAGCTTGATAGTTTTGTGTTATTCGTTAATTATTAATTATTGACTGTTTTCAGTTAACTATTCCGGTTTCTGTTTTACACCTTATCACAACTGAACCCCAAACCACACTTCAGTATGCTCCTATTATTCAACATCATATTGGTAAGGTTGAAAACATTTTTTGTATTCATTTTTATGCAACAATAATTACATGTTCTTATATTCAACCCTCGACTTGTGTCCTTTTTTTTTTTTTAGTGCCAGGCTACAATGTAGAGGTTTGTTTTATTAATTTTTCAGGTTCATTTCAAACTACCAGGATTTCTCTTCCGTTTGATGTGCTAGCTGATGTTTCTGAGAGTTTTACCCTTGCTGAACTGTTCAATGTATTAAGTAAAGCTTTTGGGCGACAGATTACTGCATTTTTCGAATGTCTTTCACTTTACACTCAGGTAAATTTAATATTTATTTGTGGCGTGTGAGGAATTTTGATGTGGTCAATTGGTGGGATGATAACACAAAAAATCTAAAATACCTAAACTTTAAAAAAAAATATTGTTGGATGTCAGAATCTGAGAATTTTAAGCCATATTTTCTGAATTCTAAACTGATACTTAAGAATTGATTCTTCATGTTTCTACTACTGATTTCTCTTAAGATTCTAATAAATCCGTTATCTCTATGCATTGAATGTCTTGAGAGATCTCATAAATTGCAGTCAGTGAAAAAAAAAATAATCAGAATCATTCCATTTATACATGTAATTTGAATATTATATGCATCCTAGAATGTCCTAGTTCAATGACTGAAAAGAGTAGGTAGAGAATGTGGAGATTTTAATTATGTCAAACACAAAAGGATGTTTGAAAGCACATCTGTTGATGTGTCCAATCACTCCCCCAATGTCCACATCATTTAAGGGAATTAAAAAAAAAACCCACAGAATTATATACTACATGTAATGAAATTGTCATGAGGAGGAGTTCACAGTTAACATCCAGGCACATTGATTCTATGATTTATCATGAAATAACTAGAATTTCCCTTCATTTTTTTTTGCCCTCTTTGTACACAATTTTAAATATTGATCACTTTAACAAAAAATAGCTAATGAAAACAAACTTTTTAAAAATGCTGATGAATTAAAAAAAAAAGAATTAATGCAATGTTCGATCTCATCTGTACTGTTAACGATCTTACTTGAGACCAATATACCATGGTGCTATTTAGTAGCCAACAACTTGGCATAAGACAAGGGATTTTTTTAATATACTGAACAGGATGAACATGATCGTGGTAAAAAAAAATACATTGCCAATTAAAAAGATAGACTTAGATTTGTAATTTTCTAGAAGTCAACCAGGTACACTGTATTACCTAATTCAAAGTAAAATGCCTGAGTAAGGAGAGTTAAACAATTGATATAAATACATGTATATAGTTGTTTTTTTTTGTTAATCATATCACTGAATTAGGTATTCTCCGATGAAATTTCTAAAAAAGGGTGGGGTGAACTATGGCATGACTCAGTGGTGGGTAAAATGTTTTGTTGATTATGCTCGTCTTTTTTTTATTCTTTCTTTTTCAGCGTTAGCTTTTTTTTCTTTTTCACATTGTTTATTGATGAATTTAAATTTTTATTTATTTTTCATATGAATGATGTTCTGTTTTTTGTTTTTGTGATTTAAAAAAAATGTGGCATCAAGATAAAATATAAATAATAAAGATATATATATAGAAAGTTATATTTCATTTTAATACTAAGCATATTTGACAGAAATAACAGAAGATAATTTTAAAGGTTATTTGTAATACTTAATTTCCCCATAACCCTAAATTTTTAGTTTCCACCTTACTCATTAGGCTGTTATAGTTAAAAGTATTTCCGTGAGTTCCACTTTATCAAAAATAATTCATAAAAAAAGCTTTTAAACTCAATATCATCTGCAGTGGTTTTTATATTAAATAAAATAATTTACTTGCTAAATATAAATAAAATTTAAATTGTGGCCTATTTTTAAAAACAGGAAAACAAACTGCATCCACCTGAAGTCTTTCATTTCAAACCTCACTGTCTCGGTACACCCGTCACTATTGTGTATCCCAAGGGTACAACAGAAAAAGAACTAGGTTAGTAGGTTTTAATTTTAAAAAAAAAAATTGTTAAAAATTAGCTTTTAAGATATCTCTTTGTAGATTTATTTTGGATTGTGTCGTTAGCATAGTGACCATCCACCGTCAGATACCCAATTTTTTTTAAGCTGGGTGGACATAGGGCCTGATAAAAATCCTAAACATTCACTTAGATTCTGTCCCCTGCAGGTCAGCAATCAATGTTCTACGACACATAAGCATCTGTCCTCAGAATTTTTTTCAGGACCCTTATAATTGTGAGATTTAAAACTCTCATTGCCTTGTAGTGTTCTGGTTCAAGACCTAGGAACTGAAAGTATGTTTCATCATCTTGATTAGCAAACTTTTAAATGTCATTTTTTTTTTTTTTCTTCTGTCACCAGAGAAGGAGCGCTTAATTTTGCATGATCACCTGTGCCTGCCTTTGAATCAGCCATTTTTACGTAGAGGAGGTGCTGGGTTGTTTCTGAGACCGACAGCCCCTGGGGGATACTTGTTAAATGCACACTCAGGACTTAACGATCCTGCAGGTAAACATTGTCCTGTCACATATTGGTTATGTATAATACATGTACATTATTGTACATGTATATTATATGAATTTGATTTAGAAGAAATGAATGGGGAAAAAATGATTAACCTAAAAAAAAAAACAACTGTTCATACTGAAATTTTCCTGTGATGTTGCATGAGTTTCTTGACATTGTAAATGGATTTTTTTCTATTAAAATAAAATTATTTCTTTTTTGTGTTAAACATTATAATGCAAAATCTAGTTTGTGAAACTGCTTTTTTTAAGAGTGTTTTAAATATGTCATATTTTTGTTTGATAAAATTTATGGCATACTTTATTAAAATTGATTTGCAACATTTTAATTTTGTTTCCCCAAAAAATCCCCAACCTTATTCAATTTTTTTTTACTTTGTTTTAGTGAAGTCTGCAACCATAGCTTTAGTGGAAGGCTACTACAGCTATCACCACTACATGCAGGATCATTTCGATGATGACAAGTGGGGGTGTGCTTACAGATCTCTGCAGACTCTCTGCTCATGGTTCAAATACCAAGGATACACAGACAGAAACATTCCAACTCACAGAGAAATACAGCAGGTCAGTGGTCTCAGATGCATTATCTCACATACTGCACATAAGAACTGTATTTTTGTTGCTGTGGGTTACTATTTTCTTTCTAGAACTGTCTAATGTTTTTTTTTTTTAAGGCACTCTTTGACATTGGCGACAAAGAACAAAAATTTGTTGGGAGCAGGCAGTGGATAGGATCGTTTGAAGTTAGCTATGTCTTGGAGCATTTACTTGGGGTAATTTTTAAACTTAAATTACTTTTAATAAAACTTATCAGTAGTAGCATCACCAACTTACATTATAAGCTAGAGTAGCCATTCATTATGACAGGGAAAGCCATATATATTAGAAGATTCAGTGAGACTTCACTAAATTCAATGAGAGGCATACTGGCCCATTTTTATAAACTGAAGAATATTTTGTAGTTTATGCATTTAACCATCAATAAGGTAAACATAATTTATTAGTCTGATAAAAAGGTTTAGCAATAGAAATGCAGAAAATGCAGTTATAAGTAGTTAAAAAGTCTGACAAATATAAAAGAGTTGAAAGCGATTAACTTTTTTTTTTCGATAATGAGAAATAAAGCTTAGCAGTCTTTTGTAGTTTACTCTGAATAAATGTAAAAGCTTTATGAATTTTTGTAAAAAAAATCATGCCATGTCTAATTTAGTTATAATTAAATTTGTATATACCTACTTGATATAACCAGAATTTTGTTATATGGTTTTTTCAATTTTATTTCTTATTTGTTTAGATTTTAGTCAACTTTAAATAACTAATTTTTATTAGAATATAATTCATAAAACTAGTGTAGTGAAATATAGAAGTAGTTCATTGTCAACCTTGTGCTTTATAAACTTTATATGTGCTTTATTATTAAGTACTTAAGTTTTTTAATGTCAGGTAACAAGCAAATTTCTCACCGTAAATTCAGGCTCAGAGCTCTCTTCTGCTGGTCAGGACTTAATCAATCATTTTCAGAAACAAGGAACTCCTGTCATGATTGGTGAGATAATATTGTTGATTGTTGTGATATAGTTGTAAATTGGATTCATTTATTTTTGTAGGCATATATATTTTTATATCATTTGTTTAAATCTCCTTACTCTAGGCATATTTATTTTGAATAATTTAGTGCAATGCTTTTGGCTTTTCTTTTAACTAATTTTGTTTTAAATTGTGTGAAGCTAAGTTGATTAAACGTTGTATCACTGACACTTTTTCTCAACTCAATATATCTGTGATAACATCGAATATACTTTTTAATTGTATGCAATACAATTGGAGTCTTCTGACTAAAGGTTAATAACTTGAATGCTGTCAATGTTACTTTTATCATGTATCGTTCAGACCCATCAAAACTAATTAAATCGCCCATCCAATTAATCTGAAGCTAAAACACAGCATTCTGAACAGAACTATTTGTCTTTCAGAATAACATAAAATTGATGTATTTTTTTTTTGCTAGGTGGAGGGGTTTTGGCACACACCATTTTAGGAGTGGCTTACAGTGAACTTACTGGAGACATCAATTTCCTAATATTAGATCCCCACTATACTGGTGGTGAGGACCTACATGTCATACAGGAAAAGGTAGGATCCAGCAGTTACTTTTTTTACGAAGAGCTGTTCTAGTTTTCTTTTGCTCTTTGACCTGCTCCATCTTATTAATGAGAGTGGTGGCATTAAAAAAAAAATGTTAAAAAATAAAATATACCTAGAATAATTTAAATAGTTGAAGAGTACTGTTGAAAAGGGGGCTTAATCAGACACAAAATAAATTACAATGGAGAAAAATTAATTTTTTAACATAACATTATAGTCAGTTTCCCTATTTTTATAACCTACCAATGTGGAACTCTTCAGCTTGTTCTTAAAGCTGCTTATTGAGATTATAACTGTATATGGGCACCCACGAGACCAGAGCACATGGGAAATGCCCGGTGTGATAGTATCAAGACCTCAACAAAGTAAGATGGCTCCAAACTTTTTCATTGAGCTTATTTATTCATGATTTTAAACAAAAACCTCAATGTGGATCTTATCACACATCCCCTGACTTGATAGAGAATATCTGTGCATGATGTAAATCACTCGCAATTACCAAAAGGGAATAGAAAACAAAGTAGTGTTAGTATAAATTGCAGATCATGTAAAAAAAAAAAAACAAGAAAAAGAAATTAAAAAAAAAAATTGTAGTCGTATCCTCAATTCTTTGAAATATTATTATGAGTGGTATTATATGAAGTATTATTAAAATGAATTGTATATGCATTTTTCTTTTTAAATTTGTCTATTGATTGGTATTTGTGACTTCATTTGTACTAAAATGTATTCTTAAAAACCTTTTGAAAAATTTCTTTAAATAATTTCAGGGCTGGTGTGGATGGAAGGATATGTCATTTTGGAACCAGACTGCTCACTACAATTTGTGTTTGCCACAGAGGCCAACTGTCCTTTGCTAATACATATGTTTGCCTGACATGTCATTTTGTTAACACTATTGGTTTTATGGGCATTTTTGTAAAAAAAAAATGCTGTTTTAATCTGCATTTCATCTGATGCCTTATTTAACAAAAAAATTAAAGGGCATTCTGATCTACTATTGTATAAATTAATTCATACATTTTTATATATGGCTACATTTAGTTGCAGCCAAATGTATTCTTTTTTTTATGATTCTTTGTGTATTTGTCAATGTTTTTTTTTTCAATTATTTTACTAGAGACACATTTAGAACTTGTAGAATGGGTGATTAGATTTGGGTAAAATCCCAATATTTTTTAATGCATTATTTCACACAGGATGTCTATGTATAAAAGATTTTATTTATTTATAAAACATGATCATTATTCATGTAATGTAAATTACTTAAAGATTCTCATCATCATATTGAAAAATCAAATGTGTAATTGGTGTTGAAATTTCAGTGGCCTTGACAAATACATGTTTGAATTGACTGTCTCTAAACAGTAAAATCAAATTTCTAATTACCAACATAGATATCTAAGTTTGTAAAATTTTCTGATTATGAAATATTTTATTTCTGAATCATATCTTTATTACCCGCTGCCTGTAAGTTTTCATTTAGCAAGCTTTATCTGCATTCATAAAGATTTCTCTCATGTTTTTGTAGAAGTTTAGTTTTTATGCCTTTATTGTATCTTATCAAACTTTTGTTTTTACCTGGAAGCTGTTGTGATTTTTACATTTGAATGACTATATTTGTAACCCAGAAGTTTCTCATGACAATAAACACCAGTGCACAAAAATATGAGCAATATTCTTCATGTCAAAGAGTTCTAAAAATATAGTTTTTTCCAGTTTTCTGCCATTTTCACTGAGTTTCAGCGATCTTTTGAAATGGTTTCTTGGTATTAATTAGAAAAGGATGATTTAACAATTCAAGAATCAATGAACGTGATACTGTTCAACTTGACATCGGCCAAGTTTAATTTATGAGTAAAAATACTCTAGCTAGGCCATTATTTCTATGTTGATGTTAACAGTCTGGTTTCAATTCCTATCAGGTGGGCTGATCTTTTTCTTCTACCATTAAACTAAAGAAGTCACCTGTCACAATGGGGTCCACCTGTTAACATAATTTCTTAAAAACCATTAATTTGGTTAAGGTGATCCTAAAGATTCCTATGGCTGTTTACCTAAACATCCCTAGCCCCCAAATCAACTAAGTAAATGCTGAGCCTAGACCTAAGAATCTAAGTGGTCGAGTTAAAATTTTTTTTATAAATGTAGATAATAGTTCTATCCTCAGTTCTTAGGTAGAATGGTCATAGTAACCATCCAATTCACATTTGAGTGTTTGGCTATAGTAATAATACATTACATGATAATCATTACACACTCATTTTGATTGACCTATGACTGGTAATTGCTTATATAAACCAATGGAAATTCAAAATGTTGATTTGATGTGTATAAAAGTGCTTCCTGTTATTGAAATGTCATATTTAATTCTTAGAATGAAAGGTAAGCATGTTTCTTTTATTAATTTTTTGTCTTAGATTGTTAACCAAATTATCCAAATGCAATATTGTTAGAATAAAATATGACCATATTTGTTTTATCTATTAAATATTAAACATTGTTTTCAGTTTTTATGTTATTTCAATACAATCATCATATTTTGAACAGCTGACCTGAATTATAATTAATGCAATGATTTGTTGAATAAATTATTGGGAAATTACAAGCAACTATAAATTTGTTTTTGTGTTACCTAAATGAACTCACTTATGAATGAATCAAGATAAGATGTATGTACCAGCATGGCAAATGGCATTCAATATGCCAGAATCAAATAATGCAATTAATTGTTAATATGATAGACCTGCCTGAACATGGCTTTAAAGTATTCACACTTCAAATATTGACTAGCCCTAGTTAAAACAAACGAGACCAGCAAAACTACCACATTAAATATGTTTTGATCTTGAACACAACAGTCATGACATAGTAAAACTGCACCCAAGAAACCATATTATCCTGACCTATCTGTGAGGGCTTATACTATAAAAAAACAAAGTGGCCTTTTCTTGTGGTGTGAAAAGTGGTATCTCAATATAAATGCATATCTCCACAAAAACTAATAATTAAACATTCATTCAAAAATGTTAAAAAGCCAGTTTATAAGTCTTTTTTTAATTACTTTATTCAAACAAGTTTACTCTGACTCCACATTGAGGGTTTGCTTGCCTGTAGAGAAGAAAAAATAATTGAATGTAAAATAAATGTGCATCATTATAGGTATCTCAATAAACCTAGGTCTGAATCCCACTCAGTGATACTTATTTTTAAATAATTAATTCCTTAGGTTGTAAGGAATAGAGAAAATAAATACATGTAGTTAACTTTTTAATTTCCTTCATAACACTCAGGGTGATAAGAACCGGTAGATGATTTAAGAAAGTAATTTATTAGAGTCGTAGAGTAAGCGTTAGATGAGTGCTAGTAAACGATTTTAGATAGAGAGGAGAGGTCACAAGTAGTTAAATTATATTTTACGATGTGAGACTTTAATCAACATTGCTATCATCAAAGTAACCCTAGTATTTTTTAAAATATATATATATCTACACAGCGATTAAACAGAAGGAGGCTACAGTACTGATAAAAAAATTGAGGCACACAAGAGAAAGCAGAAAACAAACCTGCAACATTTTTGGAGTAAATAGAATGAGCCCCTAACATTAAAATACATTTTAAGTAGTCCTTTCCTTCAAAATATTTTTCTCTAGCAAATCCCAACAAGTACGTGTGTGACACTTTAGCTTGGACTCGTGTGACCTAATTATATTAGGTACTATGATATCCACAGCCAAACGGCCCGGAAATAGCCTAGACTTTTGCCGGATGATATATAAGCCATGTTTGGTAACTGTTAGAAGCAGTGGTTCAGTATTTTGTTGAAATGCTTATATTTTCTCATTAATTTATGTTGATTTTGCCATAATTTTAAAAGAATGTATCTCTCATATGGAGTGGTATACAGACACAAACAGTGGCTCATTCAGTGCCTAGAAAAGTGTTGCAACAACAATATTACTCTGAGAAGTGTAACACTGGAAGACCTAAAGAATGACAGCTTGATGGCTCAAATTCAAGTGTTAGGATTTGTTCTGACTGTCAATGCTGTTGAGCCAGAATATTTTACCAGTACCACAATTAATGCTTTTGGACATCCTCTTATTTTAGAAGGTATGTTGTCTACATTAATAATAGTTGACAAAACACATTGTCCAGTCCAATCAGTTATAAATCCAGTGGCTACTGCCATATCAAATGTGTTAAATAGACATGTCTCACTATCTCATTGGCAACCTTGCATATCCAACAGAGGAAATAAAGGTCGAAGCAGCCAGTGCTCCTGCCCACAACATTTGGGTTGAATGTACAATGTGGATTATTTACTCTCAAGCGCAAAGCTCCCAATGCCAGCATTTTTTTTCTGGATGGAAAGGCAAAATACAAAGTAAATAATACAGTGTCTAAACACAAAGCTCACGGGAGATCAAGATGCCAATATCAAGTTTCAATTCAAAAAGGTACTGCATTAAGAACAATCGTTAGAGAGAGAAAGCATCTCCAAGGTGAAAAATTTCGCTCATCCACTTATCTTTTCTTATTACGTGTGTGAAGTTGTTTATTCACAATGTTTTAACAATGAAAACATTTTTATTTAAAATACATGATTTATTTTTGGTGTAAGATTTCACCTTTTATGTATATTACATACATTATTTAAATTGACTATTTATGGTTTGTAATAATGCTTACAGTAATCTTAATTATTTCTTAAAATGTGCTTTATTATTCAACAATGAAATTAATTTTTGCACTTAATCATGCATTTTGGAATCTTTTAATCTATGTCTCTTTGTAAATTTAGTATTTTCATCATATCGCATTATAATAGTGTTTTCTTTGCTAATTATTTTATATTAAATTTTACATCAATATTATTTTAGTTGTTTTTCATTGCAAAAATGAAATGCAAGCAGCCATTTATGTTGGTGAAAATTGGAGGCTTGTAACATTTTTATTTAGTTTTTGCTGCTTTCAAGTATTTTTCATTTCTAAAATTATATAGCACTTGTATGTTTTTTAAGTGCATGGACTAATATCATTTTAATATGTTTAATTGACCTTACTTTAAAATTAAATAGGATGATTTATCAGTGAAGAAAATTTGAGGTTGCTATTTTAAACGGTTCAAAAGTTATGTCAGTTTTAGTTGCCCAATCTCAAAATTCAGGCCGCAATTTTCTTGAGTTTTTCTATAGTAAAAAAAGCCCTGTTTTTCGGCACAAAAAAATTAATATCTCAATAACCAAAAGACATACATACTTAAACAAGGTATTATTAAAAAGCATTTTTAGAGCTCTATTGATCTATGTATGATTTGACATATATTAATTTAGAAAATTTTATCAAAGTACCTAATTATATGATGGACAAGATGCTCATTGTATTTTGAGGAACAATAGCATTTTCTTGCCAAGTAATTAGATCTAATGGAACGTTTTGGATGACATTAAAAATGCAATATATCTAATCCAGTATTGAATGCATGTATTAACTTATTACCTTTGAACTCTGTACATGGGACGTGTGTAACTAGAGTGTACAGTCTGTGTGTGGAATCTTCATCTTCGTTTCTTTTACGGGCCAACCTCACTCTAAGTCTGTGTGGGACATGCCTTGTGATTAAAAAAAAGTTTAAATATTGTTACTTACAACAGACAGCAGAAATTAAACAATATTCACTTTGTTACTATTTAATATTGGGGGAGGGTGTGTGTGTTATAAATGTCGCTCCATATAATATGAAATTTACCGGCAGCAGTCTCCCATCGTTTTCATTGAGACAAACACAATGGCCATTTTTTGAAGTGTGACAAAGAATGCCAAAACATGTCAAAGTTTACAGATTTCAAAGGGAATTTAAGATTATTACTCTTGAACCCCAATCAAACATTTTACAATAACATACCCTACATGGATCTGCACTTTCTATTAGCAATTACATACTCAAGAAATTAAAACACTAAGATATTGTGAGATACATACAAACTTAACACATCATCAATAGTGACAAAGTCTTACCTGATTCCCTGGGACCAGATGTGCTTATTTAAGCGAATGTCAATTCTGACATCTGGGGTGCCCATCATTTTAACTGCAAACTTCTTGATTTCTTTAATAGCACGTGGGGCACGCTTTTTGAAACCACTAAAAAATCAAGAATATAGAATTCATTGAAATCATCCACAAAAAAATATAAATGAAAATGCACATGAAGATGGTAAATGACAATGTAATTACATATATTTAGTATATGCCACCAACCAATTTTTGGGAAGTGTCAAAAAAAGAGCCAATTAATTATATAAAATAATGTCTTAAGATTTATAAATTAGTTTATACAAGATTTAATTGTCAAAAGCTGATTGAAAATGGACAATTTTAAAACTATAGCAAATGTATGCAACTTCTAGAAAAAAAATAAAAACCCTAGTCATATTATACAGTAATTGTCAGCAATTTGACTTGCATGAATCCATCACAATGTTTATTTTAAAGGGAAAGGCTATAAATAACAAATTTATTTGAATAAACCCCTTGTGCAAACTTATGAATCTTGCCATTTGCACTGATCAGGAGGAAAAACCATAAGAAAAATAGACACTTACATTCCGTGCAGCCTTTTATGTATATGAATGGTACATTCTTTAGTAATTACTTCATTAGTCACAGCCTTCTTTTTTTCTCTCTGTTTCCTGGGTGGTGCCATTGTTGGCTGGCTAAGAATCTAAAATGATCCAAGGCAAAACAAGTTAGTATAGTGGCTTTTTATTCTTAACAACAACTTGAAAATCGTTTAACTTCAAAAATATATAATATATTAATAAGTAAGATTTAAAGAATAAAAATTGAATGAATGAATGCAGATATGGTTGTAGTGTTTTTTAATGTATTAAATATTATTTTAATAAATTTAATAATACAGATGTGACAAGATTTTAAGAACTAATGTTATACAAGAAGATACCTACATAACGACTCTCGTCGGAAAGGAAGTAAGCATGCAAATTTCCGTTTTCCTCACAGGGGAGATAACTAGCTTTTTCACGTCTAGGTTTTTCCACACAGGTCTTGGTTTCATTTTATTTATTTTTTACCGGAAGTCTTGTTTTATGAGAGAAAAGGGGTGGGGTGGTGGGGGAAAGGGGGGGGGGGCTGAAGCATATAGGTATTAATTAAAAAGTTGAGAAAGTGATTAATTAAATATTATTTTGCTTAAATTTTATATTACTACTAATGTTAATGCATGTTTTGTCAATTATATTGTTATTACTCACGTCCGTCTATATTTATCTCGCATGGGCTAAAACAATTGCAGCGGTCAATAAAGTGTGAACTAACTGGTTTAACTCCCCATCTTATCGACGGCTGTGTTAAGCTAGTGGATATCTTATAGACGTTTATATTGAATATATGTTAGTTCATATAGACACTCCAATCATCTGTTCTTCGATAGGAAGTTCAATAAAAAAAATCCTAGACAGTTTTGTAGAAAGCCAACACAGTGTAATTGATCGAGCCCAATTCTTTTCAGTGATACTACCAGGCCCGTAGCCAGGTCAAAGTAAGCAGGGGGGGCACCAATACCCAGCAAGGGGGTACCTTATCATTTTAGTTACTTTTTCTTTATTTTTTCCTCTTTTTCTTCTTTTTTAAGCGGGGGGGGGGGAGGGGCACTCCACACCTAGCGGGGGGGGGGGCACGGCCCCCCAGTGCCCCCCCCCCCCTGGCTACGGGGCTGGATACTACACTTACAATAGTCTATGTAGTCTATAATGTAAAAAAAGCTATGATTTTTTTTCATGTCTAAAAAATAAAAAAAAATGGAATTAAAAAAAACTTTTGACCAAAAATGTAACTTTCTGCATAAATTAGTAAAACCGCTTTTTGTCACTTCAAATACATAAATACTTAAATATATTTTGGTCGGCCGATTTCATCGTGTTATTCGTGTCCCACTTGTGTGTGTGTGTCACCAAATTGTGGGGGGGGGGGGGCGAAATATTTTCTTCTACCATGGGTTGCACCTGGACGAGAGAGAATGAGAAGGCGAGGGTGGAAGGGGATGAGATCGAGACCACGGGTATAGACGGCGGGGGGGGGGGGGGGCGAGACGTGTTTTTTGAAAGTTGAATGGTCAGTAGCCCCGTAGCGTGAAAATTCTACAGCAGGAACCAGGCCAATAACGGGGGGGGGGGGGGCAGGAAATAAATGATACTAAGTAGAGCAAATAAGCAGAGGGAGCCAGACAAAACGCAGGGGGAAGCCCGCCCCCAGCCCCTCCCCACACACTACGGGCCTGATGGTCAGCGTCCCACGTGGGGACTGCATGTTTTTTTTGATTTTGTTTATATTATGCTGGCTTTTACGGTAGCCATATACGTTATGCGCCCTTTTTAGGACGACAGCCAGTGGCTTCATTCTAATTAAACTTGATTTTTGTTTAATCAGAAATTGTGTTCGATGATTATTGCCTGTTTCCTGATTCTTGAGTTACACTGCTCATTATAGAACACATACAACGAATGTCTGTGTTGGACAGCCACGACCGGTCCAACGAATTAACTAATTTTTAAACACATCGTCCGATTGGACACTTAATCTGTGCTTCCAGTCCGATATTATGAATGTTATAATTGATCTAGTGGGACGGTGGTCCGAGAGAAAGTTGGCTAAACTCGTTGGTCTAGTTATGTAACGCAAACTTTATTTTAGTATTTCAATATTTCAATACATAATTCAAATGAACATAAAAAAATAAACATCACTTTAAAATTAAAGAACAATGGAGGAGGGAAAAGGAGGGGTGGATTTACGGTCCGTCGTAATACGTTGTGTTTAACACCTATGGTGATTATCGTGTTTCTCTGATTTTTTTTTTAAATTAACGATAGTCGCCATGGGGTTAAACTAACACAGGTGTGGTCAGTGCCGAACTTGGGGGTTGTGGGGGGGGGGGGCTTGGCCTCTTTGGGGGCCATGCATTTTGACATTCGACACCATGACATGAGATAATGTACTTAATATTTAATGTAATAAAAAACACCTGTAGGGATAATCTCGTTTGTCTGATCGCCTTGTACAAAAAGGATTAAGCTCAGGTTGGGTTTTTCTTCCGGTCACTATAATAGACAAGAATTCGTCCAATGTGACGTCAATTGGCTAAACAGTGAACTTAACCGCTTAATACAAATTTAAAACAATACATTTCTTGTTTCTTACGGGTATCTAGACAAAACCCACCGTGTTTTAAATACATGTATATGAATTATTTTTTTTTAACTAGAGAACCTAAGAAAGTCTATGACGGAGATTCACATTTTGACAGGTTCATAGCAGCCTTTGATTTAGTGTGCGTGTGTGTTTGTGTATGTGTGTGTGTGTGTGTGTGTGTGTGTGTGTGTGCGTGTGTGTGAAACGGATAGCCAAGCGATGTGGATATTCGACTGTCGACCTGAGAGTCCTGGATTTGATCCACAATAAGACCCATGGAAAAATTTCCAGGTGAAATTTGGTGTAGTCCCACAAGTCCACACAGCTTTAAATGGTTTACCTGACTTAAGTTGGGGAAGTTTCAGCATGTCAGTTCTATATCAGATAATACAAAAAAAACTTACCCTAGCCTATTGGGTTTTCAGACATAATACAATATTAATTGTCAAACGGGGCAGGTCTATAAATAGGTTAGTAGTAGGTCAGCTTAACGTTACTTAAAACCGAAATTTATTTTTTATTCTACGTGTGTGATGTTCCGCATGTTGTGTCAAGCTTAAAAAAAAAAAAAAGATATCCGTTCACATCCCTGGCGGAATTCGAACTCGCAGCCTCTGGATTAGAAGTTCAGCGCGCTATCCTCTGCGCTACAGAGACTATGTTTTCAATAATGTTAATAATACAAACAAGCAATTAAGCCTGTTCCATTCTGGACACAGGACGTGTTAGCGCATTTTCAGTACGTTTGTTATCTTTCAGTAAATATTTGTAAATTTTGGAAATGTTTATAAATTCAATTGTGTAATGCATATATCTGAAAAAAAGAGTTTAAAGGGACAAGTAAGTCATGGTAGGCCAAGACCTACAAAATGATATATACATCATGGGTCTAGGACTTATAGTTGCTGAGATATAGCGTTCCTTTATTAATATAGCTTATATAGTAAAAAACGGTACTAAGGCCCCTTTTACGGCCCTGAGAGGTCAGATCGCGAAATAAAAAAAAGCTATTTCTTGGCAGGCCAAGACCTACAAAATGATATATACATCATGGGTCTAGGACTTATGGTTATTGAGATCTAGGGTGATGAAAGACAGACAGTTATAAGGCCCTTTTTACGGCCCTGAGAGGTCAGATCGCGAAATGGAAAAAAAAGTCATTTCTTGGTAGGCCAAGACCTACAAAATGATATATACATCATGGGTCTAGGACTTATAGTTGCTGAGATATAGCGTTCCTTTATTAATATAGCTTATATAGTAAAAAACGGTACTAAGGCCCCTTTTACGGCCCTGAGAGGTCAGATCGCGAAATAAAAAAGCTATTTCTTGGCAGGCCAAGACCTACAAAATGATATATACATCATGGGTCTAGGACTTATAGTTATTGAGATCTATGGTGATGAAAGACAGACAGTTATAAGGCCCCTTTTACGGCCCTGAGATGGAAAAAAAAGTCATTTCTTGATAGGCCAAGGCCTACAAAATGATATATACATCATGGGTCTAGGACTTATAGTTGCTGAGATATAGCGTTCCTTTATTAATATAGCTTATATAGTAAACAAGCAATTAAGCCTGTTCCATTCTGGACACAGGACGTGTTAGAGCATTTTCGTATTATGTATCAGTACGTATGCTATCTTTCAGTAAATATTTGTAAATTTTGTAAATGTTTATAAATTCAATTGTGTAATGCATATATCTGAAAAAAAGAATATCTGTCTACTAGCCTTACATAACAATCTCTTATATTTTGGCCTTGAGAGGTCAAATCGCGAAATGGATTTTTGATGTACACTTGGCAGGCCAAGACCTACAAAATGATATATACATCATGGGTCTAGGACTTATGCTTCCTGAGATATAGGGCGGTCCATTATTAATATAGCTTATATTGTAAAAAACAGCACTTTATAAGGCCCCTTTTACGGCCCTGAGAGGTCAGATTGCGAAATGGAAAAAAAGTCATTTCTTGGTAGGCCAAGACCTACAAAATGATATATACATCATGGGTCTAGGACTTATAGTTGCTGAGATATAGTGTTCCTTTATTAATATAGCTTATATAGTAAAAAACGGTACTAAGGCCCCTTTTACGGCCCTGAGAGGTCAGATCGCGAAATGGAAAAAAGCTATTTCTTGGCAGGCCAAGACCTACAAAATGATATATACATCATGGGTCTAGGACTTATAGTTATTGAGATCTATGGTGATGAAAGACAGACAGTTATAAGGCCCCTTTTACGGCCCTGAGATGGAAAAAAAAGTCATTTCTTGATAGGCCAAGACCTACAAAATGATATATACATCATGGGTCTAGGACTTATGGTTATTGAGATCTAGGGTGATGACAAACAGACAGTTATAAGGCCCTTTTTACGGCTCTGAGAGGTCAGATCGCGAAATGGAAAAAAAAGTCATTTCTTGGTAGGCCAAGACCTACAAAATGATATATACATCATGGGTCTAGGACTTATAGTTGCTGAGATATAGCGTTCCTTTATTAATATAGCTTATATAGTAAAAAACGGTACTAAGGCCCTTTTTACGGCCCTGAGAGGTCAGATCGCGAAATAAAAAAAAGCTATTTCTTGGCAGGCCAAGACCTACAAAATGATATATACATCATGGGTCTAGGACTTATGGTTATTGAGATCTAGGGTGATGACAAACAGACAGTTATAAGGCCCTTTTTACGGCTCTGAGAGGTCAGATCGCGAAATGGAAAAAAAGTCATTTCTTGGTTGGCCAAGACCTACAAAATGATATATACATCATGGGTCTAGGACTTATAGTTGCTGAGATATAGCGTTCCTTTATTAATATAGCTTATATAGTAAAAAACGGTACTAAGGCCCTTTTTACGGCCCTGAGAGGTCAGATCGCGAAATGGAAAAAAGCTATTTCTTGGCAGGCCAAGACCTACAAAATGATATATACATCATGGGTCTAGGACTTATGGTTATTGAGATATAGGGTGATGACAGACAGACAAAACGGGGACAATAGAGCATTTTTTTTATCGAAAATGCTCTAAAAACGGTACTAAGGCCCCTTTTACGGCCCTGAGAAGTCAGATCGCGAAATGGAAAAAAACCTCTTTCTTGGCAGGCCAAGACCTACAAAATGATATATACATCATGGGTCTAGGACTTATGGTTATTGAGATCTAGGGTGATGACAGACAGACAGACAGACAGACAGACAGACAAAACGGGGACAATAGAGCATTTTTTTTCGAAAATGCTCTAAAAATATCTTCAAAAGCATCTCTCATGTCTTAAAAGATTTAAAGATCCAAAACTGATGGTATTGATGTAAAGGTGTATACACACACGATATGTAAAGGTACATACAGCAGGGCGATAAGTTTCTATGTTGGCCCCCACCTTCAGAGGTGGATTTAAGAACGGGTGCATCGAGAGGGCGCACTCACAGGGCCCAAAATTATTTAGGAGCCCCTCAGAGCCCAATTTAAAACTCGTTGGTATGTGTCAAATATTTTCTTTTGCACCCGGGCCCCCAGTTGACATAAGTCATCCCCTGCCCATCTACTTCATAAAGGATATGAAGCAATAATTCTGAAAGTTAACTGAAGCGAACAGTTGGATTGGCTGTATTGGTGAACTATTGAGTGATGGGATTGGTTGACCAATCAGTATCAATTAAAAATATTTGTGTTCAGAAATAACCAATTAAATGTGGTTTTTTCTGAATGCACTGTAAAGTTTGTTATGTAACCATGCGGAGAAAGAAAGGTTTTTGTACATTTGTGGCAGATTTATTTTTCCCTGACACTTATCTTCAACAAAGGAAACAATTAGTTAATTCAAAAAATAATAGAATTTTGAACGTTATTGGCTTTTCTTTACACTAATGACACAACAGTAAGAGAAGGAGTCATAGAAAAATAGATTTAAAGAATAATTAAACTTTTTTTGTTTGGTAATGAGTATTTTGTTGTAAGAGAGAACTAAATGAAATGACATGAATGTTGTTTTTTTTTTGTTGTTGTTGTTGTTGGATGAAATCTTATTCTAAGATTTACGATTTTCACATCAAACGTGCAGTCGTTTGTTTGTGTTTGGACATTTTGTTTTATGACCTGACTGTCACAAGTCGACTAATATTAATATCGTCATCCAACCCCCCCCCCCCCAACACGTGTCCCTGCCAGGCACGCTGAGGTGGGGGGCAGGGGGGTCATTGCCAGGGGGCCCGCATCTGTAAGGGGGCCCGGCCGCCCCGACCATGTCAATTTTTTCACGACCCATTGTTTATTAAGGGGCCCGCAATTATTTCCTGCCCTGGGGCCCTTGTTGGCTCTCGGCGCCCCTGGTCCCAGCCGATGACAGATAAATGAGTTTGAGTTTTACTCAATTTGTAAAAATAAAATAAAAATAAGATCATTGTTAAGCAGAAAAAAGTATTTTTTTTTTAAATTAGAAAACTGACGTATTTGCGGCCATTGACAGTGTGACGCTGAGGTTGCCATCTCGGACAACGAAGATGTATACGTCACGGGTTCGTGTCCCAGCGACTTCAGTGTGCTGCCCCCTGGTGGACATTGCAGACTGCAGAAACCTACGCTTTACGGAGAGTGGTTATTAAAAGGTGAATCCGTTTCTGAATTTTGATTGGTGAATTTCATTAACAGTGTAGGATAAATATGGAGGCATCTATCTATCTATCTATCTATCTATCTATCTATCTATCTATCTATCTATCTATCTATCTATCTATCTATCTATCTATCTATCTATCTATCTATCTATCTATCTATCTATCTATCTATCTATCTATCTATCTATCTATCTATCTATCTATCTATCTATCTATCTATCTATCTATCTATCTATC
This sequence comes from Bulinus truncatus, assembly GCA_021962125.1. Classification (NCBI taxonomy): domain Eukaryota; kingdom Metazoa; phylum Mollusca; class Gastropoda; family Planorbidae; genus Bulinus; species Bulinus truncatus. The sequence continues at coordinate 1,620,659 of JAGDYQ010000048.1, read as the reverse complement.
TATCTATCTATCTATCTATCTATCTATCTATCTATCTATCTATCTATCTATCTATCTATCTATCTATCTATCTATCTATCTATCTATCTATCTATCTATCTATCTATCTATCTATCTATCTATCTATCTATCTATCTATCTATCCATCCGTCCGTCCGTCCGTCCGTCCGTCCGTCCATCCATCCATCCATCCATCCATCCGTCCGTCCGTCCGTCTGTCTGTTGTCTGTCTAATCTCAATACATTAATTACTATATCGATCTTCAAGGGGTAACATTAATCACCAATGTCTTTATACTCCTCTATGTGGACACCTCAATGGCTCAGTTATTGTGTGTGGGTAGGTGATGACAGTTTCTTAAGACTAGTATGACACCTTTGCGATTCCCATTCAACCTTCTTCTAGCTAAATGTCGCACCAAAACATGAAAAGTTAAATAAAACAACGCAGTAAAGCTGCAAGGCAAGTGATTTTGTATTCGATTACGTCCACTTTTAAAACACTATAAACTTGTATCCTGCAGGCCAAGTCACAACACAGGCCGTTGTTCGATAAAAGTATTCGATTACCTCACTTCGTTAAAACAATATGTACCTGTATCCTACAGGCAAAACAATATGACACTTTTAAGGAACTAAATGCGATTATGTGGTTGAGGATCCGACTGGACACTGGCTAAAGAAATGTTTGTAATCCCGGAGGAAAGGGAAATAATTTATGTCAAGACGACACCTTGGATTTTAAAGTATGGTGGTCAAATTGGGCTATTCTTTTTATTTTTATTTTTAAATCCAGGACAGGTTTTTTTAAATATATTTTTTGAGTTTATTCTCGCATGATTACAATAAATCAGGTTTGGTTATCACCTACGATGTTTGATTAATTGTTATGAATGAGAAATTATGATAGTGTCGTCTTAGTGACGTATAAATTACAGTGCGGTAGCCTATTTGTTACCTGAATATAGTTTGTTGGAAGCTAATTTGTGTGTGTGTGTGTGTGTTTGTAGCAAAAGAATGATAAGTGTTCACCGAAGACAATGAGATTCGTGTTTGAAATGACATCTGATAAATCTGAGATTTTCTTTAAATGAGAATGTAATGCATCCATCTCCATTATTACTTTAACACAATTATGCTCTCTTCGGTTTTAGTAATATTATAATTTTCTTTAAAGTCAAAATGTCCTTTCCCCTTCCGCATTGAATCTTAAGAGACCAAATATACCTTACTGACATCAGCACTGGCTGCGAATGATTAACAGAACTAGACAAGATACAAAGAGCCAGATATATCAGTGGTGTAGCACGGGGTGGGCAAGGGTGCATCATGCCCCGGGCGCTACTCACAAAGGGGCGCCAAATGGTATACTTCACTTATTATATTATATAGTTTTCGAATGAGGGGTGCGCTAAAAAGGTATTGTGCCCCGGGCGCGAGTTAAGCTTGCTACGCCACTGACATATATAGTTTGACTATTAAAAACAACTCATTTTTTATAGCCATAATAAGTAAATGTATAATGTATAAAACAAATACCAAACACCATATTTTCAGTTATTGTATCACTAGGAAACATTTTAATTATTAGTTTTTCCATTACTGCCTCATCAAAGACGAATAGATTTCATTCTATTCATAGCCTGAAAAAAAATTAATTTGTTTATATGCATTTTTCTATGTTGTCTGTTTCTGCTACATGCAATCGACTCTTCAGTTTTCTCAGCCAAAACGTCTGCAAACTCGATGTAGTTTCCACAAACCCGGTCTTCGCGACTCTGATACCTTTCAAATGCTGAGACCCAAGGCAGATAATTATACCCTTCTTGACAGAATTCCTCCCCTTTATCTGCATAGTATACTTCTGTAAGCAAACTGTAAAATACTGTACAATGAAATCGCGATCGCTCTTCTAACACTCTGAAAGTGGCAGGTGTGAAATAGTATCCAGAATACAAGGGAAGAAACATCATTTTGATCTGCATTATCCAACCTTCGGCATCAGTCATGAGATCGCTCAGAGCGTGAGTGAAATTTATTTTGTCCACGTATGGGTGGTTGATTCCAGAGAGATGGGAGCACTGGCAATCATCGTCCACCTGGAAAGTAAATACTCAAACATAGTGATCACACGTAACATGAGAGTACTCACATTCATATAAGTAATACTACTCACTGACTAATTAATACACTTACATCTATCTATCTATCTATCTATCTATCTATCTATCTATCTATCTATCTATCTATCTATCTATCTATCTATCTATCTATCTATCTATCTATCTATCTATCTATCTATCTATCTATCTATCTATCTATCTATCTATCTATCTATCTATCTATCTATCTATCTATCTATCTATCTATCTATCTATCTATCTATCTATCTATCTATCTATCTATCTATCTATCTATCTATCTATCTATCTATCTATCTATCTATCTATCTATCTATCTATCTATCTATCTATCTATCTATCTATCTATCTATCTATCTATCTATCTATCTATCTATCTATCTATTTGTCAATTTTTTTTATAATAAAAACTATTACTATTAATGGTAATTGTAAATTTCTGGGCCCCTGCTAGGCGCGGGGCCCTATTTGGAGCAACCGGTCAAATGCGGCAATGCTTACATCAGCTAGTCATCAAAAATACTTTGTCACAAAAAACAACATCAGGAGCTAGAGTAGATTTAGAGACAGAGACAATCCCCTTCGACGTTTTAAGATTAGAAGTTATCTAAGAAGTAGGATTAATACAAATAATTGTGACAAGGTGACAGACGACTTAGGACAAGGTGGGAAAACAATATAATAGTAGGCAGCAAAGGTGTGAAGATCGGGAGACGACGTGAGACAGTCTAGTAGGGTTTTAACAATGACGACCAGGTGACGCTCCTAGAAAGATTAGATAGTTAGGAAAATACTGAAGAGACTGTGAGATGTTTAGGGTAATTAGGGCACGGACGTTAGGGGTATAAATAAGACTAGATTCGGACATAAGTGACTAGAGGTTTTAGAGATATATTGTTTTTTAACAAATAACTATGAAAAAAGTCATTCAAAAATTTTGGCTTTGTTTGCGCAGCAAAATAATAGAAACAAGCCTTACAATTGAGAGACACATTACAATATCTGTGGTATTTTAAAAATCTCCACAATATACACCCATGCCCGTAGCGTGCGGGGGGGGGGGCAAAGGGGCCGGGTCCCGATGCATTTTGTCTGGCCCCCTCTGCTTATTTGTTCTACTTAGTAAAATCTATTACCTGCCCCCCTACTATTACCTGGCCCCTGCTGTAGAATTTTCACGCTACGGGGCTGTATACACCAAATACCCATTTCTCTCTATCAGAACTACTACACCAACTGGTTAAGTGGAAAAAATTGAGAAAGGCGGGAAGGAAGTTGTGGAAGTTGGTTATTGGGTGTCAAAGGAGTGAGCGACCAGAGTAAAACAGACAGACATTAAGCTTAATTGATATTTACACGTTTAAATTAAAACGAGAACTCGTAACCATAAACCAAAGAACCCGTAACATGTATGGAGTATATAGAAAGAACCCGTAACATGTATGGAGTATATATAAAGAATCCGTAACATGTATGGAGTATATAGAAAGAACCCGTAACATTAATAGATCATATAGAAAGGATTCGAAACATATGAATATTTTATTGAAATGTTTATAAATTAATTTTTACCCCCCCCCCCATTAACTAATATATCTGGAACTAAAAGCAACATATGAGTATAAAGGGCAAGGACCAACCCCGTAGCCAAGGGGGGGGGGCGCTTAAAAAAAGAAGAAAAAGAGGAAAAAATAAAGAAAAATTAAAGGTGCCCCTTTGCTGGGTATTGGTGCCTCCCTGCTTACTTTGACCTGGCTACGGGCCTGGCAAGGACACATAGCCAAAGCATTTATGTATATAGGGTATGTATTAACCACATAATTACATAAAAAATGATTTGCATACTATTACTAATACTATATACATGTTTGTTTCTTTAATAAAGGTCATTAGTGAACGTAAACAAGTATCAAAATAAATATAATTATAAAAAAAATAGTTGTAAAGTCAAATAAAAGTGAATTATAACACAAAATAACCCTGTTATTGAAGTAACGATGTAAAGTCAAATAAAAGTGAATTATAACACAAACTAACCCTGTTATTGAAGTAACGATGTAAAGTCTTTGTTTTACGACATTCAATAATTCTCTTGACATGTTTCATATTTCTACACAGTTTCCTTCTTCTGACTCTCTCCATGTCTCAACGAAGTACACTCACTACTATCAACTGGTTTATTGTCTAGGATCTAGATCAGGATGGGGCTAGGTCTACTGGTCAAACAATTTAGGTTATCTCCCCCTACTCAGTTTGCAAACCCAGAAGGTAAAGAAACTAGCCAATACAGCCAATGATGGCACAGCCTAAGTTGACCTGCTTTTACATCAAGGCTTTCTACTCCCTTTTGTGTTTTACTTCCTAATGTTTTCTACTCCCAAATATTTTCTACTGCTTAATACTTTCTATTGCCTAATATTTTCTACTCCCTATAGTTTTGTTTTCCTGCCTCTTTGCAAATATGTCCTGAGGGCCACCACTTACAAATATTGGACTCCTAATGACAGAGAAATCAACCAAACTGTATACATCATTTTAGCCGTTTGATTACACTTCCTCGTGTCTGCCAAAATTAAAGTTCTATCAGGGGCTCCCTGTCAGATTTGAAAAGGGGTGATTAAAATAGGAATTCAAGTGGGGCCCGGCTTAATTGGGGGCTTAGTGGCTTGGTTCTTAAAGACAGCATTCAGATAGATGGGCGCACACATGCGTTGATCTCAGAGGGAGCAGAGTTTGAGAAGGAATCAAGGCGATGAGTTAATATCTCCTATATTACAACTTTACTGTCTATACCAGACACACGAGATAAATATAGAGGATGAGCGAAATACAACACATTAGGCTGTTTGCTGTTCATTTATGTATCCACAATTAACAATGAGTCTTTGAGGTCTTTGATTACAGCTTTTCGCATCCACACAGAAAATTGGTGTTTTGAGGGGTGGGGGGGGGGGGGGGTAATCAAGGGAGTTATTTTTAAACTAAGCGAATCTATCAATATGTTAGGGCGATGGGGGGGGGGGCGGGGCAAGAGGTTGAATGTGCGGTAATTCGCTCTGCTATCTCGGATTCGATCTCCGGTGAAAACAAAGGGACTTTTTTAGGTCAATGTGGAAAGCCCTTTGCACTATCGACTAAAGTGGGAATGAAAACTGTCTCGTTATGGGTTATAGAATCTAAAACATAAACATCACATCCTTATAGAGACTTTATTTTGACTTTTATTTATTTCGTTTTTTTTTACTTTGTCATTGGTAAGTGTGTCATTGGTAAGTGTGTCATTGGTCAGTGTGTCATTGGTCAGTGTGTCATTGGTCAGTGTGTCATTGGTCAGTGTAATTCTAAAAAAATTCTAGTGACGATAAAAATAAGTAGAGAGGGCTCATTCGATATTTAACCCGCGCCCCTCATGATTAGAATTCTCAGCGCGCTTTCCTCTGTGGATATTTCAGGTCATGGCCCAAGTCCTCGCTATGTCTCCCCTAGTGCCTCCATGGCCATAGCACTTATCGACTATGGTGGAATGAAAGAAAGGGCACTGCAAAAACCGTCCCATTAGTGGTTTATGTGATCTAAGAGATTTCATCTCATCCTCACAGGGGCGTCACACATTTTCTGCGCTATTGGGACGTCATGGACCACATTGACTTATCAAATTTGACTGAAGGCCAGAGTCAAGAGCAGATGCATGGGCTGTTGATATGAACTCCTGTAAAATTCATATACAAACAGGCTCATGCACTACTGTATTGAGCTTAGTTTGCATCAGCGGCACACAACCTTGTAAATACCTTTTTAGCGCCCCCCCTTTTATTAGAAAACCATAAAACATTATTTGTAAAGTATACCATTTAACGCCTCTTTGCGAGTAGCGCCTGGGGCATGACGCCTCCCTTTGCCCACCCCTCGCAGCGCCTCTGGCCTCATGCTGGGGCCTTACTCTGAAATGAGTGTCAGGTCGCGGGTCAGATTAAACAGTCTGGCGGGCAGGGTGTGGCCTGCGGGCTGTAAGTTTCCCCCTGGCTGGTCCTACACCTGTCTGGGGATAATCTCGTTTGTCTGATCGACTTGTACAAAAAGGATTAAGCTCAGGCTGGATTTCTTCCGATCACTATAAAAGACTAGAATTCGTCCAATGTGACGTCAATTGACAAAACCCACCGTGTTTTAAATATATGAAAATTCCTGAAGCTTTTAAACTACTTTAAGGTTATTTACCGAAGGAAGTCTATGACGGAGATAAATAGCAGCCTTTGATTGTCTGTGTGTGTTGTGAGTGCGTGGGTGTGTGTGTATTACGGATGGCCAAGCAATGTGGATATTCGGCTGTCGATCTGAGAGTCCTGAGTTTGATCCTCAAAAAGACCCATGGAAACCTTTCCAGGTGAAATTCGCTGTAGTGCCACAAGTCCGCACAGCTTTAAATGGGTACTTGATTTAAGTTGTGGAAGTTTCAGCATGTAAATTCTATAACAGATAATACACAAAATTCACACTAGCATAGGTTTTCAGACATCATACAATATTAATTTTCCTAAGCTTGAATTAAATCAACGTTACTTAACCGAGATTTATTTTTTATACTACTTGTGTGATGTCGCCATCTTGTTCCGCATGTTTTGTCAAACTTTAAAAAAAGTTCCGTTCCCATCCCTGGACGGCATTCGAACCCACGACCTCTGGATTAGATATCAAGCGCACTATCCTCTGCGCTACAGCTACTATATTCTGAGTAATTAAAAATAAAAACGCTGTCAAGGATGGGCTCAGAAAACTACACTAAACAAAAAAAAAAACATCATTTCATTTGAGGAATGTTTCTATGTGAGTATTGACTAATGTGAGTGCAAATCCAAGATTGGCAAATATAAACCTCCACATGTCCACCCAGCTTTATAGTTCACCCAGCCTTATAGAATGTGAATCAGGCTAAACAAAAAAAAAACAAGATGGTGACACTTTGATAAATAAATGTATCCGAGTACCCTAAAAAAAACAAAACATCGATACTTTAAAACAAAACGAACCAGAAACAAAAAGACGTCTAATAAAAAAGATCCGTAGGGAATTGATGTATTAGCCTCAGGCGAAATGTCTAAAGAAAAACAAATTGTTTCCAAAATGACACCTTGGGTTTGGGGTAAACAAATCAAAGGTGGCTGTCCTATGAGGTATAATTGTGCCTTAACATTGAAGTATTATCTGAAGTATCGCGAAAAAAAGTTACGTCAGATTTCTGAAACGTAAAGAACAATGTACAAGTTACAGCACTACTGACCATTTACTCGGACCACTGACCTTAAAAAGCAAGGTCTCACCCAAAGATGCGACTTTATTAAGAGATTAGAGCTAAGCTTTGAAATTTGAACAAAAGGGAGATAGTACATTGGCAGCTTTTGTCAACATGTTACACCTTATTCAGTTATTGATTGGTAATAAAAGGCAATCTTATTTCAAATTATGTCGGGCAGTCTGTCTTTCCGTCCAACAGTCTGTCCATCTATCTGTCCGTCAGACTGTACATGTATTGTTCTTCGACACTGTTGTCAGTCAGGTGTTTATAATTGTGTGTGTGTGTGTGTTTATGCGTGTGAGGGTAGGCCAGGGCCACTTTATCAATTAGGCACAGTAGGCACTGTGCCTAGGGCCTACGGACTTTTCAAGGGCCTATGAAAGCCAGAACAAATTCAGAATGCCAAATAAATGTAATACTGTTTGTATTAAAATAACTATATATAACCGTGTGAGATGAGCACGCAAAATCTGCAGTGCTGTAGATCTGTAAATTAGGGCATGTTAATTTTTCGGTTCTTCGTCTAGCAAAGTCACATATGACGTCCTCACAGTTTATTTAGATTTCAAATGGCAAAGAAGTGCGGGTGCATTCTTGAAAAATATTAAAAATGACTTTGAAAGTGCCTAGGGCCTACGATAACCTTAAAACGGCCATGGAGTAGACAGGTAAATTGGATTCGTGTTACACCTCTGTAAATTCTCATTCCACCCGCTTCTATGTAAAATGTTGCACTTGTGGGTATATTTGCGGAAAAGACAACTATTGATGAGTCACAACAAACAATCACATGTACAGCTGTTGATGGGTCGCAACAAACAATCACATGTACAGCTGTTGATGGGTCACAACAAACAATCACAGGTACAACTGTTGATGGGTCACAACAAACAATCACATGTACAAATGTTGATGGGTCACAACAAACCATCACATGTACAACTGTTGATGGGTCACAACAAACAATCAAATGTAAAACCTTTAAAAATAATAACAGCTACATTTTCAGATTTTATTTTCTAACATTTTAATAATCACTCGCTCCATTATAACCCCAGCCACGATGAATAGACTTCATTCTATTTATGGCCTTGAAAAACTTTAACTTTTTGGCATGTTTATTTCTCTCTTGCTTGTTTCTACTGCTGGCAATTGCCTGTTTGGCTTTCTGAACCAAAACATCTGCAGACTTGATGTAATTTCCACAAACCTGTATTTCTCGAATTTCATTTAAATTTACTAGACTAGCACGATAAAGATAGTATTCTTGGCAAAATTCTTTTCCTTTATCTGCATAGTAAATTTCTGTGATATGTCTATAAAAAACAGAGGAAACCTTCAGTAATTTCTTGTATAATTGTCTGACTGCATCTTGTGAAATATGGTCTCTACCAAACGAGGGATCAAACATTTCATATATCTGCCATACCCAGCCTTCAGCAGATGTTAGTAGGTCACTTAGGCCGTGAACCCAGTGAATGTCGTCATCGTATGGGTGACACAGTACGGCGTTACGTGAGCATCTGACATTTTTGTCTATCTGGAAGTTACATGTACAGATATACTACTCAACGGCAAAATTATAAAACAAACGTTTTCTAATTGTTAGAAATATGCATACGCCCGAAATCAATCACATAACCGAATATATATATATGCCTTTATATATATATATATATATATATATATATATATATATATATATATATATATATACACAATAAGTCAATTAAGCGAATAAGTAAAAAAGACATTGCCAAATTCACTCTTGAGTTCTCTGGGAGGCAGCATTTGTTACAAGGTGATATTGCGAAAGCCGCACGTACTTTATTAAAAAGTATTTCAGCTTATTTAAACCAAGTATAGAATCAAAATGTCGATGCTTTTGTTTTATCTATATCTTTGATTCAGAAAAACCATGTTTGAAACATTTTAAGTTTTTTGTGCCTCAGAAAAAAAAAATTAATTAAAATATCACAGCTAAACAAAAATGTCAGCCACTTAGTTCGGGCCGTTAGTTAAACATGCATGGGGCATTCACTAAAAAATAACATTTGATTTAACATAAAATAGTTTAAAATACTACGGATTTTTCTGTACAATCCCCCCCCTCCCCAAAAAAAAAAAAAAACTAAAGCTTAAACTTTTGAACAAATTGAAAAATTTTAAAAATATCAGTACTAATAAAACATTATTTTCTAAAAATTTCAATCTACTCAAAATATTTTTATGTTGAATTAATTTGCCATCTACTTTTCGCTGTCTATCATTAGATGTAAAGAAGCAAAAATAATTTTCTTAATTTTTTTTTTTTACAGTTTAATAGAAGACAAACTAACCTTATTATCATAGTCACGGTCAGTAGTTTTTATTTTACGATAATCAAAGTATCTCTTGACATGTTTCACGTTTCTACACAGTTTTCTTCTTCTCACTCTCTCCATGTCTTATGCAGGCTCCAGTATGAACGTTCAATTAATTTCTAGGTCTGGGTGGGCTTAGTCTCTTGGATGCAATCACACACACACACACACACACACACACACACACACACACACACACACACACACCATAATACATAAGGGTGGGGCGGACACAATGAGTAGGCGGGGCTAACATATAAACCTATTGCCCATTAATACTACCTTGACACACGGTGTGTGTGTGTGTGTGTGTATACTTTAGCAAATACGGTCAAAATGTATGTTAGTGCGCTTGTTTGTGTGTGCGCGCGCATTTGTTTTGTTCACCTTTTTATGTCAGCACCCTTAGTCCAGGACAAATGACCACAGACGTACATCCGGTGAGTTCACTAAGCAAAACAAAAAAAAAATCCTGATTGTTCTCAAGCATTCTCGTGTAGTGTCTTGAAACTCAAAGTACACTGAGGTAAAAAGTCGTTCTTCGTTTCCTAAAAAGTGTTAGTAGGACAACTGAATTACTATTTTCATAATGTCTTCAAATATAAATCCTGAAAAACTTGTAAGTATTATTTGTTTATATATGTTTTTTTTAAATCATCAACAATGTATTATTACAACGTTTTTCTTAACCACTTCTTGTCTGTTTGATTGATTGTGTGTTTGTCCGCGGAATTTTGAAATCCCATTTTAGACCACTTTCCGTTAAGCTATAGCTCTGATACTTTCAATAAAACTCAGAACCCGATGACGATGCAATATTCTTACTATTTCATTACGATTTGATGAGTTTCTTTATAAATAAAATTAAATATGTATGGCGAATAGGTCACAGCCTTGTCTAAATCAAGGGAAATTACTGGTGCTATACTCTACTGCGCCTCAACCAAGGAAGTTAGATCTAACCTCCCTTGTATTAATTGAAAAAAAATATTTTAATTAAAAAGTAGAAAATAAAAATGACATTATAAAAAATATTTTATAAAAAAAACAACGTTTTTATTGCGTACTAAAAAGCAGAAAATAATTTCTGAATAAATTGGTAACATGGTAATAGTAATAGACTTTATAAGAGCTTCTGATTTTTATATTATCAAAATGCAATACAAAATTACGCGCAAAAAAATGATGATACACAATTTCTGGCATCTCGTTATTTTGATCTTATTATAAACGAGTTCTTTATACATTTGTTGTTTTTTATCTTCAATAATACACTGTAGTACCTCCACCAATACACTACAGTATATAATGTAAACTACTGAGTGACTTTTCTCTTTTTACATCAACCGTGAAGGGAGCATAAGGTTTATTGTCGAAAGGCTATATAACAAAAACATCGTCATTTTATATTATAAGGCTTTAGTCGACATACCTGGGTATGAGGGTATGTGCGAAATGCGACAGGGTAGGGGTGGTAGATCTACTTCATAAGTTAACAGACTTTAACTTCAAATCATTGAGTAAAAGTATGTTATTTTTTGACGTGGTGAACTCTAAGAATTTTGTTCAAATTAACGCATTTAGGCGTTGCGTTAAAAATTTTAATCGCAATTTTATTTTGACGCGTTAATCGCAAATTAACGCAGTTTAATCAGCAGCCCTACAAAATATATCTTTGAATGTGATTGGGTTTTCTAAACACTAGTGAGACAAGGGAGAGAGATGCATGTAAAAAACATTTAACGAAAAATTTAATTTTTCTTTTATTTTTTTGTTTGTTTTCAGAGCCTTAGGTCTAGTTAAGAAGGCGACGTGGCTCCTAGCTACTGAGAAGTATATTAAATAAATGTTTATTTTCAAGAAAACAGTATTGTTTGTTTGTTTTTCCGATGTGTTTTGTTCTTAATTTACATCTAGCAGGCTAACGTATGTGTGTAGCAGGCTAACGTATGTGTGTAGCAGGCTAACGTATGTGTGTAGACAATTCACAAGCATACGAATTGAGCTCAATACAATTAAGATGATCCAACAATGTAACAGTGTGTACATCCAGTGTGTACATCCAAATTTGCACACAGCACACTGTGCTCTTGAAAACCTCAGATAATTATCTGAACACAGGCATGAGGTGGCCATGGTGTGTAGAGCACTTGACTGTCGACCCGAGAGAGTACCGGGTTCTCTCCTGAATGAGAACCAAGAAAATGTTTCCAGGTGAAAAATGGTGTCAAGTCCCATGAATCCACACAGCTTTAAACTTTGACATCAGGTGGGGAAATAAAGGTTACATAGATAGATCAATTCTACGCTGCATCTGCCCCTATGCCTGTTAGGCTGTCTAATTACAGTGAGTGTGTCAGGGAGGAAGGGTTTTTTTAATTTTCCCCTGACAATCACACTTTAATTCATCACAGTAACACCAATAATTGTTTCTCGTTGCGCATTATATTTAATGCATCGACAAATACTAACACGCTAACAATCGTTACACACTGAAATAAGATACACACGCACGTACGCACGCACAATGACACACACTCACACACACACCGGTCAGTAATTCTGTGCGGCCCTAAATGTAACAACAGAAGCTCCACTGGTTCTCTTTCCTCCCTAATTTTACACCACAATAAATGAACGAAAAAAAATTACACACTAGAAACACATATATAAACAAAAATCTAAATCGCTCAACTGGAATGATAAGGTGAATGTCGGCCAAACGGTGGTGTATAAAAATTTAATTTCAGTCCCAACGTGAGCGAGAGGCAAGCAGAACTATTGCCTGGGGAAATCCTCAAGATTTTTGGGGCTCCTATCGCTTTTGAGATACATTTATTTTGCTGTAAAATCCGGAGGAAAAGGTGTCAGATCGGCCAACGTTGTTAACCAAAATTCCTAACTGTGGCCCTGTAATCCTGCAGTGTAATCAAATTACATTCTGTGATCTTCATAATTTTTTGCAATTCTTAACTATAGAGTTCATGTTATAGTTTTTGACCAATCTAGGATACTGAAACCAGAATGTCATAACAACTAATCGAAATCGGAAATATTGGTACTTTTTGTGGTATCGAAATAGTATATTTTTTAACCCAATGTCCGACTTCTCTGATTCTTTAGACCTAACCTATTCTCATGCACTCTATTAAAGTTTATTAATTACATATAATGGGATCGGAAAAGGTAATCTAGTGAAAAATGATAAATTATATATATATAATATATATGAGATTGAAACACACATAAACAATTAACATTGAGTTCCTATACTCGTGGGACACCTTTGTAAGGGGCTAAAACTACGGCCCTGAGACAGAGGTAATTGTACATTTATTGATCCCACATTTCATGCAAAAGGACAGTGTTGTTGTAGTGTAATGACTGGCTACCGTAATGTTTCTATATTACTGCTACACTGTACAGAGACTGTACTGAATACAAGTATACCGATGGAGAAAGGTCTTCAAGCACCCAAACCTTGCGGGCACCCACACCCCCCCTTCCCCACTCCACCCTATTTACAGCATATTGACCCCCGGGCAACAAATTTTGTTACACCCAGCCTCTATCTCCCACACCCTTCATTTATTTCCTCTCGACTGACATGTTTTTTTTCTTTGATGCTCTAACAAATGAAACGCTAGTACATTCACACACATACACACAGACTGACAGCTGAATACATTTTTTATCGAACACATACTCTAACAGTAAAGAGCACTCACACACACACACACACAGTGGCACCGAGAGCCAACGCGGGCCCCAGGGCAGGACATCATTGCGGGCCCCTTAATAAACAATGAGACGTGAAAAAATTGACATGGTCGGGGCTGCCGGGCCCCCTTTATGCCCCCTTACAGATGCGGGCCCACCTGGCAATGACCCCCCTGCCCCCCCTCTCGGCGGCCCTGCACACACACACCACACTTTAGAGCATTCAAACACATTGAGTCAACACACACTAAGGCAGTGGACAGTACATATCCATCACCACTCGATTCAATTGACCACTTGGTTAATAACAATTGACAAACTCCACGTTGACATAAAACACATTCGCGCGTGTGTGATAGTGTGTGATAGTGTGTGATAGTGCTTTATCACAACTTTCCTTCAATTTTTTTTTGAATTAATGTGGCCAGATGTAATATTAACAATGAGGACAGACTTAACAGTCAACAATGAGGACAGACTTAACAGTTAACAATGAGGTCAGATGTAACATTTCTAGCAAATGCCATCAAATATCTATCCATCCATCCGTCCATCCATCTGTCTGTCTGTCTGTCTATCTAATCTCGATGCATTTATTACTTTGTCGGTATACAGGGGTTAAATTGATCACCAATGTCTTTATACTTCTCATTACTTCTCAATGTGGTCAGTCAATGGTCAGTGATTGTGTGTGAGTGACTAGTAAGACACCTTTGCAATTCCCATTCTACCTGCTACTAGCTAAATGTCGGACCAAAACATGAAAAGATAAAAAAAATAAAACATAAACCGACGCAGAAAAGCTGCTGGGCAAGTGACAACACATGACTTTGTCAGATAAAAATATTCGATTACCTCACTTCGTTAAAACAATATAAACTTGTATCCTGCAGGCAAAAATAATATGATACTTAAATAGAACTAAATGCGATTATGTAGGTTGAAGTACGGACTGGACAGTGGACACTGGCTAAAGAAATGTTTTTAATCCCGGAGGAAAGGGAAACAATTGATGTCAAGACGACACCTTAGAATATAAAGTATGGTGGTCAAACTGGGTCATGCATGTATGCCCTCAAAGTATGGTGATCAAACTGGGCTATTCTTTTTATTTTTTCATATTCAGGATACATTAAAAAAAAATTTTTTTTGAGCTTATTCCCTCATTATTACAATAAATCACGTTTTGTTATCACCTACTTACTGTCATCGGCACTGGCTGCGAATGACTAACAGAACTAGACAAGATACAAAGAGCCAGATATATCAGTGGTGTAGCAAGGGGTGGGCAAGGGGCATCATGCCCCGGGCGCTACTCACAAAGGGGCGCCAAATGGTATACTTCAATTATAATATTATATGGTTTTCAAATGAGGGAGGGGGGGCTAAAAAGGTATTGTGCCCCGGGCGCGAGTTGAGATATATAGTTTGACTATTAAAAACAACTCATGCCATAATAAGTAAATATATAATGTATAAACAAACACCATAATTTCAGTTATTGCATCTCTAGGAAACATTTTAATTATTGGTTTATCCATTACTGCCTCATCAAAGACGAATAGATTTCATTCTATTCATAGCCTGAAAAAAAAATTAATTTGTTTATATGCATTTTTCTCTGTTGTCTGTTTATGCTATTTGCAATCGACTCTTCAGCTTTCTCAGCCAAAACGTCTGCAAACTCGATGTAGTTTCCACAAACCGGATCTTCCAGATTCTGATACATTTATCTTACCCAAGGCCGATAATTATACCCTTCTTGACAGAATTCCTCCCCTTTATCTGCATAGTATACTTCTGAAAGCAATCTGTAAAATACTGTACATTTTGATCTGCATTATCCAACCTTCGGCATCAGTCATGAGGTCGCTCAGAGCGTGAGTGAAATTTATTTTGTCCACGTATGGGTGATTGATTCCAGCGACACGGGAGTCGTCTACCTGGGAAGTAAATACTCAAACATAGTGATCACACGTTACACGAGAGTACTCACATTCATATAAGTAACTCTACTCACTGAATAATTAATACACTTACATTCACGACCGGCGTTACGAACTGATGGGCCCAATTTAACGGATGCTTGCGAGGCCCATCTATCTATCTATCTATCTATCTATCTATCTATCTATCTATCTATCTATCTATCTATCTATCTATCTATCTATCTATCTATCTATCTATCTATCTATCTATCTATCTATCTATCTATCTATCTATCTATCTATCTATCTATCTATCTATCTATCTATCTATCTATCTATCTATCTATCTATCTATCTATCTATCTATCTATCTATCTATCTATCTATCTATCTATCTATCTATCTATCTATCTATCTATCTATCTATCTATCTATCTATCTATCTATCTATCTATCTATCTATCTATCTATCTATCTATCTATCTATCTATCTATCTATCTATCTATCTATCTATCTATCTATATGTCTGTCTGTCTGTCTGTCTGTCTGTCTGTCTTTCTGTCTATCTATCTATTTGTCATTTTTTTTTACAATAACACCTATTGCTATTAATTATAAATGTAAATTTCTGGGCCTCTGCTATTCGCGGGGCCCTATTTGGAGCAATCGGTCAAATCGGCCAAATGCGGCCATGCTTACATCAGCTAGTCATCAAAAATACTTTGTCACAAAAAACAACATCAGGAGCTAGAGTAGATTTAGAGACAGTAGAGACAGAGACAATCCCCTTCGACGTTTTAAGATTAGAAGTTATCTAAGAAGTAGGATTAATACAAATAATTGTGACAAGGTGACAGACGACTTATGACAAGGGTGTGGAAACAATAGAATAGTAGACAGTAAAGGTGTGAGGACCGGGAGACGACGTCGGACAGACTAGTAGGGTTAACAATGACGACCACGTGACTCTCCTAGAATGATTAGATTGTTAGGACAATACTGAAGAGACTGTGACGTATTTAGGGTAATTAAGGCACTAACTTTAGGGGTATAAATACGACTAGATTCGGACATTAGTTAGGAGAAGTTCTTAGTGATATATTTTTTTTTTGCGTTTTTTAACAAATAACTATGAAAAAATCGTTGGCTTTGTTTACGTAGCAAAATAATAGCAACAAGCCATTCAATAGATCAATATACATAGAAAAAAGGGACACATTAAAATACCTGTGTTATTTAAAAAAAATCTCCCCAATATACACCCAATGCCCCTTTGTCTCTAACAGAACCACCTGGAAAATATATATAAAAATATGTATTTTTAAGGGAATTTTTTTTTCAAAGTACCCCAATAAGCTGCAATAGCCCGTCGAGTCACAGTGGTCAAAAGTCAATCTCTTGTTAACTTTACATCAACAAGCAGCTTATCTTACAAGGTAAAAAAAACAAAATTAAAGGTTTTAGCCCAAGGCCAATACTGGCCGTATCTTTATTATACCTTTTAATTCTCGCGCCATTTTATAGCAGACGGTAAAACAAACAGCATAAGAACCACAGTGGTCGAAAGCCAATCCTTTATTCCTAATAACGTAAAAATCAACCAAACTGTATAAATCATTTTAGCCGTTTGATTACACTTCCTCGTGTTTTCCAAAATTAAAGTTCTATCATGGGCTCCCTGTCAGATTTGAAAAGGGGTGATTAAAATAGGAATTCAAGTAGGGCCCGGCTTAATTGGGGGCTAAGTGGCCTGGTTCTTAAAGACAGCATTCAGATAGCTGGGCGCACACATGCGTTGATCTCAGAGGGAGCAGAGTTTGAGAAGGAATCAAGGCGATGAGTTAATATCCCCTCTATTACAACTTTACTGTCTATACCAGACACACGAAATAAATATAGAGGATGAGCTGTTTGCTGTTCATTTATGTATCCACAATTAACAATGAGTCTTTGAAGTCTTTGATTACAGCTTTTCGCATCCACACAGAAAATTGGTGTTTTGGGAGGAAAGGGGGGGGGGGTTGATCAAGGGAGTTATTTTTAAACTAAGCGAATCTATCAATATGTTAGGGCGTTGGGGGGGGGGCGGGGCAAGAGGTTGAATGTGCGGTAATTCGCTCTGCCATCTCGGATTCGATCTGCGGTGAAAACAAAGGGACATTTTTCAGGTCGTGTTGAAAAGCAATTTGCACTATTGGCTATAGTGGTAATGGAAACTGTCTCGTTATGGTTTACAGAATATAAGATATAAAATCACATCCTTATAGCAACTTTATTTTGATTTTTCTATATTCCACTTTTTTTACTTTGTCATTAGTCAGTGTGTCGTTGGTCAGCGTGTCATTGGTCAGTGTGTCATTGGTCAGCGTGTCATTGGTCAGTGTGTCATTGGTCAGTGTGTTATTGGTCAGTGTGTCATTGGTCAGTGTGCCATTGGTCAGTGTGTCAATGGTCAGAGTAATTCTAAGATTCTATTGACGAAAAAAAAAAGTAGAGATTGCACATTCCTGTCGAGATTTAACCCGCGCTCCTCAGAATTAGAAGTCCAGCGCGCTATCCTCTGTGGATATTTCAGGTCATGGCTCAAGTCCCCCGTTATGTCTCCCGTGGTGCCTTTATGGCCATAGCACTTATCGGCTAGAGTGGGGATGAAAGAATAACACTGCAAAAAAACCGTCCCATCAGTGGTTTATGGGATCTAAGAGATTTCATCTCATCCTCACAGGGGCGTCACACATTCTCTGCGCTATTGGGACGTCATGGACCCATTGGCCATGCCGGTACAGGCTGACAGGTCAGAGGTCAACAGCCAGATGTATCGAGATATGTTGATATGGAACTCATGTAAAATTGTATATTCTGGCAAACTCTATATTGCTGTATCGACTTAGTTTGCATCAGCGGCTTTACTATACTTTTTAGCGCCCCACTTTCCCCGCCCCGCTAGGCTATTATAACACCATGCTAATCTTATTTGTAAAATATACCATTTAACGCCTCTTTGCGAGTAGTGCCCGGGGCATGATGCCCCCCCCCTTTACCGACCCCTCGCTGCGCCTCTGGGCTCATGCTGGACCTCAGTCTGAAATGAGTGGCAGGTCGCGGGTAAGGTATGGCCTGTGGGCGTAAGTTTCCCCCTGGCACCTGTGTGGGGATAATCTCTTTTGTCTGATCGTCTTGTACAAAGATGATTAAGCCCAGGGTGGGTTTCTTCCGGTCACTAATAGACAAGAATTTGTCTAATGTGACGTCGATTGACAAAACCCACCGTGTTTTAAATACATGAAATTCCTGACGCTTTTTAACTACTTTAAGGTTATTTACCGAAGAAAGTCTATGACGGAGATTCATAGCAGCCTTTAATTGTGTGTGTTTGTGTGTGTGTATGTAATATGTGTGTATGTGTGTGAAACAGATGGCCGAGCGATGTGGAAGAAAGACAGACATATCGACATAATTTGAAATAAGATTGTCTTATATTACCAAACAATGACTGAATAAGGTGTAACATGATGACAAAAGCTGCCAAAGTACTAGCTCCCTTTTGTTGAAATTTCAAAGCTTAGCTCTAGTCTCTTAATAAAGTCACATCTTTGGATGAGACCTTGCTTTTTTAAGGTCAGTGGTCCGAGTAAATGGTCAGTAGTGCAGTATCTTGTACATTGTTCTTTACGTTTCAGAAATCTTCCATAACTTTTTTTTTGCGATACTTCAGATAATACTTCAATGTATAGGCACAATTAAGCACGACCTCATAGGACAGCCACCTTTGATTTGTTTCCCCCAAACCCAAGATGTCATTTTAGAAACAATTTGTTTTTTCTTTAGATATTTCGCCTGAGGCTAATACATCAACTCCCTACGGATCTTTTTTATTAGATGTCTTTTGTTTCGGTTCGTTTTGTTTCGTATTTTAAAGTATCGTTGTTGTTTTTTCGGGTACTCGGATACATTTATTTATCAAACTGTCACCATCTTGTTTATTTGTTTAGCCTGCTTCACAGTCTATAAAGCTGGGTGGACGTGTGGAGGTTTATGTTTGCCAAGCTTAGATATACACTCACAACGGTCAATAAAGTCACACCATAAACGTGTCCTCAACGAAGAGGATGGTTGTTTTTTATTTAGTGTAGTTTTTTAGTTCATCTTAGACAGCGTTTTTCTTTCAATTTCAAAGTTTTAGAAAAGTGCTTTAGATTACTGTATCTAATATTTATATTACTCAATCGCAGTATGAGAGTTAAGAACGTATAATACCATCAGTTCTTTCTCTTAAAATCTTTTAAAACACGAAAGAAGATATTTTTATTATTAACATTACTGAAGATGTAGTCACTGTAGCCCAGAGAACTTCTAATCCAGAGGCTTCGGGTTCGAATCCCACCAGGGATGGGTACAGAACTTTTTTTAAAAGTTTAACACTACATGTGAACATCACACAAGTAGAATAAAAAATAAATCTCGGTTAGGTAACGTTGATTAAATTCAAGCTAACATACTAACCTATTTATAGAGCTGCCCCGTTTGACAATTAATATTGCATAATGTCTGAAAGCCCATGCTAGTTTAAGTTTTTTTGTATTATCTATTATAGAATTTACATGCTGAAACTTCCACAACTTAAATCAGGTAACCATTTATAGCTGTATGGACTTGTGGGACTACAGCTAATTTCACCTGGAAAGATTTCCATTGGTCTTATTGAAAATGAAACCCAGGACTCTCAGGTCGATAGTCGAATATCCACATCGCTCGGAAATCCGTTTCACACACACACACACACTTACATTCACACATATTACACACACACAGAATCAAAGTCTGCTTTGAATCTCCGTCATAGGCTTTCTTCGGTAAATAACCTTAAAGTAGTTTAAAAGAGTCAGGAATTTCATGTATTTAAATCACGGTGGGTTTTGTCACAATACCTGCGAGGAACAACATATGTACTGCTTTAAATTTGTTTTAAGTGTTAAGTTCACTGTTTAGCCAATTGGCGACACATTTGACAAATACTTGCTTTTTAGTGACCGGAAGAAACAAGACGATCAGACAAAAGAGATTATCTCCCCCCACCCCCACTTCTGTAGGACCGGCCAGGGGGAAACTTAGGGCCCGCTGGCCATACCAGGCCCGCCAGACTGTTTAATCTTACCCGCGACCTGCCACTCATTTTGGAGTGAGGCCCCAACATGAGGCCAGAGGCGCAGCGAGGGGTGGACAAAGGGGGGCACCATGCCCCAGGCGCTACTAACAATGGGGCACCAAATGGTATATTTTACATATAATATTATATGATTTTCGAATTGTGGGGCGCTAAAAAAATATTTAAAAGGTGGGGGTCCAGTTTGAAAGTCCCCCGGGCCCCAGCTTTGGTGTGGGGGTGCACCAACATTTTTTACATTAAATATTAAGTACATTTTCTCATGTCATGGTGTCGAATGTCAAAATGCAAGGGCCCCAAAAGAGGCCAAGCCCTTCCCTCGGGCCCCAAAATCCCTAGGTTTGGCACTGACCGCCCCTGTGCTAGTGTAACCCCATGGCGACTGGCGGTAATTTAAAAAAAAAAGTCAGAGAAACAAGATAATCACCACAGGTGTTAAACACACTGTATTACGACGGACCATAATCCACCCCCCCTCCCCCCTCCATTCTCCACTGATTATGCGTCTCATAATTTTAAAGTTATGTTTGAATTTTATTTTCATTTGAATTATGTATATTGAAATAATAAAATCAAGTTTGTGTTACATATCTAAACCAACGAGTTTAGCCAACTTTCTTTAGGACACCGTCCTACTATATCAATAATACCATTCATAATATCGGACTGGATGTTCGATTTAGCCGTACAGAAGTGTCCAATCGGGCGATGTGTTTAACATTAGTTCAATCGTCGGACCGGTCGTTGCCTTGGGGTGTGGTTGTCCAACACAGACTGTCGTTGTATATTTTTTTCCCAGTCGACTTATAAAGCAATAATTATGACATGACGGGCATAAGTAGGAGTTCCGGTACAATTTTTTTTCATTTTGTATTTTCAGTCAGTGTTTGTCACTAGTTTAAACGTTGTCATGAGGTTATGTTCAGTTCAGCTGGTGCTGGTTTGGTGTGGGTGATGGCGGTCGTGGCAGGGCCGTTTTAAGGTCATTGTAGGCACTTTCAAAGTTGTTGGCCCTCCCCGGCTTCATTTTTAATATTTTTCAAGAATACATCCGCACTTCTTTGCGATTTGAAATCTAAATAAACTTTCCACATTGTTAATTATTCTATGTACTATATACAGTGATGACGCAGTAATTCCGGTGTTACATCATGCGCTTCGCATTCTTGTTTATCGTTAATCGCGTGCTTCTTTTTTCTTACAAAATTTTAAAAAGTAACGAAAGTACTTTTATGTAACCATGTCTGATGGATACAAGAGGAAACACGAGAGTGGATTTGAGAAGCAGAAGAAAACAGAGGAGAATGAAAAAAGGATTGAAAAACATTCGTGGTTAGTTTCTGCAATTTATGAGCAGAGACACTGATTGCATAACTGGTAAAACTAGTAATACTAGTGATAATGACATTTCATTTACTTCTTCGGCCACAATGTGCACCAACTATCCCGCAATACCGGAAATAATAATGCCGTACCTTGTAGAAAAAAGTGAACAACCGAAACAAGTGTTACAAAGGAAAAAAAAAAGTAAAGTTCCCTTAGCCCAAATGGGCCATCGGGGCAGATGAAGTGTAGAATTCATCTGTTTCTATAACCTCGGCATATGTAGGGGTTGTGTGGTTAGCACAACACCCAGTCGCATTTACTTCTCCAACTTAAGTCAGGTACCCATTTAGAGCTGGGTGGACTTGTGGGACGACTTTGAAACAAATTTCACCTGGAAAAGTTCCCCATGGTCCTCACCGAGGATTGAACCATGGACACTCATGTCGACAGTCGAGTATCTACACCACTCGGCCATCAGTCCTACCTTTTACAAAGGAAAAGGTATCTGCAAATTCTGTTATGGGTCATGCTGAAGCTGCTGTATTTGATTTGCCTACAGATTAAGACTGTATATTAGGGTCAGTAGGAGATGCCGGTTTGAAGCATGAGCTGCATGAATAAGAAAATAGTTATTCAAGTGATCCAACTGATTGGTAGATAACTGCACATCTACGAAGTTATTATGCTGAACATCTTCCTTCACAAAATTTGGAGTCAGATTTTACATAAAATGGTAGACAATTAGGTCACAAGATCAGATATGCACGCAACATTAACATTTGCTAGAACATTAACAATTGGTGAGAGTGGCTTCTCTATTCTTTTTTAACTGGTAAAGTGTTTTGTTATGTGTGCAAGCTGTTTGACTACAACACCGGTTTCGCAAATCAGTTTATCGCAAGGATCACATCACATGAGAAGTTGGAGGATCACGTTGCTGCTCTGTCAAGAATATTAGAATGTTTACAGACATCTAGAATTGACGAAAAACTGCAAAAGGAGAACAAAAATTGTACAAATACTGGACTGATGTTCTCTGTGAAAAGATTTCTTGCTGAAAGAGGGTTAGCTTTTAGCGGTGACAGCCATTTAGTAAAGTAAAGTAAAGTAAAGTAAAGTAAAGTAAAGTAAAGTAAAGTAAAGTAAAGTAAAGTAAAGTAAAGTAAAGTAAAGTAAAGTAAAGTAAAGTAAAGTAAAGTAAAGTAAAGTAAAGTAAAGTTCCCTTCTTATCCCTAACGGGCTTTTGGGGCAGATGAAGTGTAGAATTCATCTGTTTCTATAACCTCAGCATTTACATAACTGTTATAACAATGGAAATTACCTTGGTTGCATTGACTTTTAAGCTGAATTTGATCCCTTTCTAAAGGAACACATTGAGAGCTATGTTCCCAAAAGTTGAACTATTGTAGAGCTTTTCTTCTGTTCATTCCAATTGAACAACACAATGGTAAATACCTTTTCGATCTGTTGGTGAGTACTCTCAGACTTCATGGTGTAGATATCGGCTATTGCTGATCGCAGTCCTGTGACAATGCGAGTAATATGAGTGGGATTTATTCGGGAGTACAAGCTAGATTTAGAGAAATTAATAAATTAGCGTAGTGGGTGCCATGCGCTGCCCACAGCTTAAATTTGGTAGGCTCATCTGCTGTGTGTGTGTGTGAAGTCCCTTGTAAGGATGAAAGGAAATCTCTTAGATCCTATAAACCACTAACGGGACGGTTTTTTTTGTTGCCCTATTTCATCCCCACCATAGCCGACAGTGCAATGGCCATGGAGGCACCAAGGGAGACAAGGGAACTTGAGCCAAGACCTGAAAAATTTCCTTTGTCCACACAGGAGATCGAACCAGGTACCTTTACCGCACGACCATCCGTCCCCGTTATCTGCTGTGGAGAGCTGTTTAGCTGCAGTCAACTATGTTGCTATTGTTCAGTTGGTCTACACGTTTTTTTTTCGCTTTCACCGCAGCGATGGTTGAAATTGACAGAGTGCCGGAAAGAAAAAAAAAACCTTTATGTCGCACGGGCTATTAGCACGAAGTGACGCTACTAGAGCTTTTTTATGCCAATTATAAGGAAATTCGACAAGCATTGTCTGATGTTGCTACAATCGAAGGTTAACCACCTGCATCTGTGCATGAAGTCAAATCACTCATAAAGAATCACTCAAGAAAACTGTGGCTGAAATGCTTACAGCACAAATACAGAATATGTTGGTGACAAGTTTTCTAAATGTAAATATTGCTTTCCGGATCTATCTTACAATTTTTGGAGCAAATTGATAAAAACGTATCTTCCCTCAACGATGGGACAAACACGACTGTCCTCCCAGGCATTACTTTCAATTGAAAAGGATTTGATGAGGGAAACGACAACTGAGGACGTCATATGTCACTTTGCTAAGGCAAAGAGCCGAAAAGTTAATATCCTGTAATTTACAGATCTACAGCAGTGCTTCTCAAACTTTTTGAAGTCACGGCCCCCTTGTCGCGTTTATCAATATGTCGCGCCCCCCCCCCCGATTTTTTTTGGTTTAGATTGCTTAAATTTATAATTTTAAACTTCTATATGCAAACTTTTACCAGTCAATACATGCTTTTTCTAATGTTAACAATGAAAGAGTGAAATGATGCAACATATAAAATAAACTAGATTTTATTTTAAACATATATTAATACTATTTGCATACAATACATTAGGTTAATTATATTTTATTACACATTTTTCGAAATTCCATGGACCCCCTCCGGACAGTCCACGGCCCCCTTGGGGGCCGCGGCCCACCACTTTGAGAAGCACTGGTCTACAGCACTGCAGCTTGACTTGCTCAGGTGCTCATCTCACACGGTTATATATAGTTATTTTAATACAAACATTATTAATGTTTACTGGAATTCTGAACTTGTTTTCACTTTATGTTCTGGCTTTCGTAGGCCCTTGAAAAGTCCGTAGGCCCTAGGCACAGTGCCTATTGTGCCTAGTGGATAAAGCGGCCTTGGGTTGGGGATGAAGCAAACTTTGACGGAAGCAGGTAAGGGTGGGGGTGGTTCAAACTATGCGGGGACGGGTAGGGTTCGATTAAAAGTACAGCCCGTGCAGTGCCCTACTCACTATCCCCCTCCTCCCCCCCCCTTTCAAACGGGGGAGGGGGGTATGGCTGACACATATTAACACATTAAGAGTCTCAACTAACGGTATTATAGTAACCAATGTTTACTACAGAATTTTCATTTTTAAGTATATGTTTTTATAAGCATGTATGTTACTTGAAAGTGATATAAATGTTACAAAAAATAGAGATTTTATTTCTTAAAATGAATATAAGATCGACTTATTAAAAGAATTTAGTAACAAAATTTGTTACGAAGAACAATATAGTTGATAGTTGGAAAATTTTAGATAATTACAATTGTTTTAGATAATTACAATTGTTTTAGATTATTACAATTGTTTTAGATTATTACAGTTGTTTTAGAATATTACAATTGTTTTTGTTTAACTTTTTAAAAATGCTAATCTGTTGTAAAAAGAACAACCATAATTGTTAGTTAGCTATTATAACTTTTTGATACATTAAGACTTTTACGTCTCATAACTAAACCCAGGGAATATTTAAAAATTGTAGACTTTTTAATAAAATTTTTCCAATCAAGACCCAGCAAAAAAAGCAATGATTTAAAAACAACAACAGCTGCATTTTCAGATTTTATTTTCTAACATTTTAATAATCACTTTCTCCATTATAACCCCCGCCTCGGCGAATACACTTCATCCTATTTATGGCCTTGAAAAACTTTAACTTTTTGGCATGTTTATTTCTCTCTTGCTTGTTTCTACTGCTGACAATTGCCTGTTTGGCTTTCTCAACCAAAACATCTGCAAACTTGATGTAATTTCCACAAACATGTATTTCTCGAATGCCATTTAAATTTACTAGGCAAGCACGATAAAGGTAGTATTCTTGGCAAAATTCTTTTCCTTTATCAGCATAGTAAATTTCAGTGATATGTTTATAAAAAACAGAGACAACCTTCAGCAATTTATTGTGTAATTGTCTGACTGCATCTTGTGAAATATGGTCTCTACCAAACGAGGGATCAAACATTTCATATATCTGCCATACCCAGCCTTCGGCAGATGTAAGTAGGTCACTTAGGCCGTGAACCCAGTGAATGTCGTCATCGTATGGGTGACACAGTCCGGCGTTATGTGAGCATCTGACATTTTTGTCTTTCTGGAAGTTAAGTTTTATTTGCTAAAAATTAGCCATTTTGTTTTTTAAGGTAAGTTATATATGTAATATATATTATTGAAACTAATGTATTATTTAATTATCTCCCTTTAAGTATATATATATATATATATATATATATATATATATATATATATATATATATATATATATATATATATATATATATACTAGTTGCAAGTACCCGGCTTTGCCCGGGTTTAAATCCAGGTTTTCTGTTTACCTTTTGTTTTCTCCCTCCCCCTCTCTCCCTCCCTCCCTCCCTCTCCCTCTTTACCCCTCTCTCTCTCCCCCCTCTCCCCCTCCTTCTCTCCCCCTGTCCAGCCCCCTCCCTCCCTCTCTACCCCTTCCTCCTTCCCTGCCCCCTCTCTTTCTTTATCTCTTCCTCACATTTCTCCCATCCTCTCTCTCTCCCTCTCTCCTTCCCTTCCTCTTTCGTCCCCCCTTCCTCCCTCCCTCATTCCCTCTCTCTCTCCCTCCCTCCCTACCCCCCTCTCCCTCCGTTCCTTTCTCTTTCCTTCCCTCCCTTCCTCTCTCCCTCCCTCTCCCATCTCCCTCTCTCCCCGTCTTTCTCTCCCCCTGTCCATCCCCCTCCCTCCCTCTCTCCCCCCATCCCTCCCTCCCTCCTACCTACCCTCCCTCCTACCCCCCCTCCTTTCCTCTCTCTCCCCACCTGTCCCCCTCTGTCTCTTTATCTCTCTCCCTCCCTCCCTCTCTCTGGGAACAGACAGACAGACAGACAACAAATGCGTCTTATAAGTATAGAGATTATTCTGAAAAAAAAAAATTTGAAAAAAAAAAAAAAACAAATTCACTGTCGGGATTTGAACACACACATAGTCGGCCAAATTTGAGTCACGGCCAAGCGAGTAACCGACTGTGCTAGAGAGCCACACAAACATAAACTCAATTTTTAATAGGTTATGCGCACAAGTTCTATTCGATCATGGGGAAATGACGTCACAGAGGAATTTTATTTATGGCGCCGTCGAGATTACTTTAATATAGTAAAATACTAAAATAAAAAAAAATTAATTACAGTTAAACTACCCATCAAGATGAAACGAAACCTATCCTATAACCTTCCCCATGTAATTATGTGTATGTGTAACAAATTTCACATTATTTGGTTATCTGGATCTTGAGTTATAAGGAAACAGACAGACAGACAGACAGACAACAAATGCCTCTTATAAGTATATATATATATATATATATATATATATATATATATATACTAGTTGCAAGTACCCGGCTTTGCCCGGGTTTAAAATAAGGTTTTCTGTTTACCTTCTGTTTTCTCCATACCCCCTCTCTCCCTTCCCCTCTCTCTCTCTCCCTCCCTCCCTCCCCCTCTCTCCCTTTCCCTCCCTCCCTCTCTCACATCTCTCTCCCATCTCCCGCTCTCCCCCTCCTTCTCTCCTAACGTCCATCCTCCCTCTCTCCTTCTCTCCCTAACCCCTCTCTCCCTCCTTTCTCCCTACCTCCCCTTTCCACCTCTCTCTCCATCCCCCTCTCTCCCCCCTCATTCCCTCTCTCCCTCCCCTGCCCCCTCACTCTTTATCTCTCCCTCCCCCTCTCTCCCTCCCTCCCTTCCTTTCTCTCTCCCTCCCTTTTCTCACTCCCCTTCCTTTCTCTCTCCCATCTCCCTCTCTCCCCCTTTTCTCCCTCCCTCCCCTTTCCACCTCTCTCTCCCTCCCCCTCCTCCCCATTCCTCCCTCCCTCATTCCCTCTCTCTCTCCCTCCCTGCCCCCTCACTCTTTATCCCTCTCTCTCTCTCTCCCACCCTCTCTCTCTCCCTCCCTCCCTACCCCCTCTCTCCCTCCCTTCCTTTCTCTTTCCATCTCCCCTCATCTCCCCCTCCTTTTCTCCCCCCTGTCCATCCCCCTCCCTCCTCTCTCTCTCCTACTGCCTCCCCTCTCTCTCTCTCTCTCTCTCTCTTTCTCTCTCTCTCTCTCTCTCTCTCTCTATATATATATATATATATATATATATGTATATATATATGTATATAATTATTATGGCTTCACACTTCTTCTAAAATCCTTCTTCATTCCTTTATCTTCCTCAAACTGTACAAATCAGGGAGCATGAAAAAACAACAATTCTTTGCATCACAAAGGCACAATACAGCACCAGCGCGCAAGTTCTATTCGAATCGGGAAATGACGTCACAGAGGAACTTTATTTATGGCGCCGTCGAGATTACTTTAATATAGTAAAATACTAAAATAAAAAAAAATTAATTACAATTGAACTACCCATCGAGATGAAACGAAACCTGTCCTATAACCTTCCCCATGTAATTATGTGTATGTGTAACAAATTTCATGTTACCTGTTTTTCTGGATCTTGAGTTATAAGGGAACAGACAGACAGACAGACAGACAGACAAAAAATGCGTCTTATAAGTATATATATATATATATATATATATATATATATATATATAATTATCAGAATTATGTCAAGTAAGAGAATAAGAAATTTAACAAAGAAGCAACATACATCGCGTTTATAAGGCATGCTAAAATGACCTATTTGTTACATTGCGTTATCACGAGAGCCGCACGCGCCACTCAGTTGAAT
The DNA here is from genome assembly GCA_021962125.1 of Bulinus truncatus. Classification (NCBI taxonomy): domain Eukaryota; kingdom Metazoa; phylum Mollusca; class Gastropoda; family Planorbidae; genus Bulinus; species Bulinus truncatus. Next base: position 1,591,880 of record JAGDYQ010000048.1, on the reverse strand, counting down.
GTGCTTAATAAAATAAGTAGTTTGTGCAGCTTATTAAAACTAGGTGTTAAAGCGAAATCTTATCTATGTCATTGATTATGGGATCAAGAAAAAACAACGTTAGAAATATATTATTTGTTTGTGTGCCTCAGAAAGTTTAAAAAAAAAAAAAAGAATTTATAAATATCACAGTTAAACTAATTGTTAGCCATTTTGTTCGGGCGGTCAGTTTAACATGCCTGCGACAAATGGAACATGCACTAGAAAAATAATATTTGATTTAATATAAACACATCGGATTTTTCTTTTTTTTTTAAAAAAAAATAACCAAACTATTTCAACATAGTCAAACTGATGGCTGCAAAATGGTAGTCAATATTTATTAAACTTTTTAACAAAGTGAAAAAAATATTTTACAGCAAGTATGAATAATAAAATATTTTTATGTTGAATTAATTTGCTATTTATTTTTCGCTCTCTGTCATAAACGTAAAGAAGCAAAAAAAAAACAACAACTATTTCTTTAAAATAATTTTAGAGTTTAATAGAAGACAAAACTGACCTTATTATCGCAGTCACGGTCAGTAGTTTTTACTTTACGATAATCAAAGTATCTCTTGACATGTTTCATGTTTCTTCACAGTTTTCTTCTTCTCACTCTCTCCATGTCTCAACAGGCCGGCTCCAAATTGAACGTTCAATTAATTTCTAGGTCTCGCCGGGCTTAGCCCGGGGGAATGCAAACATACACACAATATGTCAAGGAATTAACACACACACGCACACACACACACACTGTGTATTTAGGTATTCGCAGCACGGCAGACAATTGGTCCATGTGTTAGCCCCGCCTACTCATTGTAACCACAAGTGCCCGCCCCACCCTCAATCACCATCATTTTCAGATAATCTCTAGTGCAGCGGTCGGGGAACCGGGGTAAATTACCCCAAATGGGGGGTAAAAATGAAATTGTGGGGGTAAAAATGAAAGTTATTTTTAATTTGCTATCGGGTAATATCAACTTTCAGAAAAATATTTTGGGGTAATATCAACTTACACAAAAATATTTTGGGGTAATGATTAAAAAAGTTTCCCGATCGCTGCTCTAGTGATAAGAAAAGTAGTTAGGAGCACTCAATTTGAAATTTTGATGAAAATTCACTTTAAAAAAAAAAACACATTTGTTTCAGTTTGTTTACTTCAATGGAACCTGAAGCTAATTACTTTTTTTGAAAGGAAAACTGTGGAAATAGATTATGGTCTTTTAAGTTTAGCACGGGTCCATTCCTGATTGTGATGAGTTCTGAATTTTTTGTTTCTCTTTGAGTCTGGCACGCTATTAATATTGTATTTAAGCAAAAGCGAGTGAAATTTGTTTAATAATATCAAGTATAAGAAAATATAAAGCAACATATGTTTTAGTCTTTCGTTATCAAACCATGTGCTGTGCATCACCTATTAGCATATACCAACGAACAAAAACAAAATAATTATAACATATATATATATATATATATATATATATATATATATATATATATATATATATATATATATATATAACTAGCTGTACCCAGCCACGCGTTGCCGTGGCTAAGCCCAATGTAATGTAATAGTAAGTATGGAGAAAGCCCTTGTTTCTAATTTTGTTTATAAAAATAAGATACATTTTAGAAAAATAAATATCAAAAGCAAAATTGTGTAAGGGCTCTGGCAGTCAATTTTCTCCCAGAGGCACAAAACATTCATGTAGTTTTTGTAATAAATGTCAGAGCCTCCCACAACTCCCTTACTCTCCCATAACTCCCATATACAATGTTGGTTGCTAATGTTTGGAGAATTGTAAAGTACATTTTAAATTGCCATGCACATTCAGTATAATTTGTATTTTGTGTCGACAATTGAACTGGATACAGACCATAGCGTTATGCGAAAAGGGGGATAATTACATTAGTTTTCCGTGGCAAATTTGCACTTAGCTTTGTTATATATATAAACTATAAACAAAAAACAATAATAAAGTTTGTATATAGCTATGCTAAGTGCATATTTGCCACGGGTCCGAATAAAAATCGGCGTTTATTGGTACCCGGGTCCGAATAGTCACTTCGAATTTATAAACAATAAATATAAATACTGAAGTCTTTAAAATATCTCAAATAACGTATCATTTTACTATTTGCTAATTTGATCATTGAAATAACTTTTTATTACTTATGAAAATGGCGACTAGTGAAACCTCGATCGAAAATAATGATATGATTCTGGATGCACTGAAATAACTCCTAATGACTAAATCCCCAGGGGACATAACCCCTAAATACTTTTTGAGAAAATTGAGATGAAAACTAAACCGATATTTTAAAAAAATAAATATTATAAAAAATATCTCCGATTATTAACAGCAAATGACTTTATTAGGCTTGGACAGACCCGAAAAAAAATAATGCCAAATATAAAAATATCTCCGATTATTAACAGTAAATGACGTCATCAACGTCTGCAATAAATAAGAGTTCTCATTCATTCTGTTTACTGACGTCATCAAAGTTTGCTAGTCGTGTCCCGAAAAAAAATACGTAGTACGCTTAGGCGTATGCAGAGCCAGTGCGTTTAAATTACAAAATAACAATATAGGCCTAAAACTAGGTCAAAAGAAAGTGAAAACATAACCGAGCAATATTTTTTAATAGTAAATCAAAATTGGAGCTAATATTTGAATGGCTTGTTGGCAGAATGGATATGCAGCTTGAACAATACTCCCTTTTATGAAGACTATCCGGGTTCGATTCCTCCCAGAGACATTTATTTTTATTGTTTTTTTTTTTCAGAATGTATCTTTTTAGTTGTTTTAATGAAAAGTAACTAATTAGATCTCTTTGAAATTTTTTAAATTGAAATAATTTATCTTTTAGGATGTTGTAAGAAAAAGAAACAACAACTAATTAGATTTTTAATTATTTCATAACTTAAAAAAAAATTAACACAGAGGCGTTCCTAGGGTGGGGAGGGGGTCCGAAATCGAAAGTCCCGCCGGGCCCCAGGTTGAGGGGAGACCCCAAAATTATTTTTTACATTAAATATTAAGTACATAATCTCATGTCATGGTATCAAATGTCAAAATGCAAGGCCCCCAAATCCTAGGTTCGGCAACGGCTTTACAAGTCTATCTTCTTGCAAAGTCTTTGCAGGGTACAGCTAGTAATAGCCAATAATACTGTTTCTTTTTTGAACTATTAATCATTGCTTTTTTTTTTTGCTGGGTCTTGATTGGTTAATAAATGTCATTTAAAAAAGTCTACAATTTTTTAATATTCCCTGGTTTTAAGTATGAGACGTAAAAGTCTTAAAAATAAAAAAAAAATTAATAATAGCTTACTATCAATTATGGTTTGTTTTTATTACAACAGATTGGCATTTTAAAAAAAGTTAAGCAATTGTAATAATCGAAAACTCTACAACTATCAAAATAATCGCGTTCGTCGCAACAAATTTTGTTAATAAAATTCTTTTAATAAGTCGATCTAATATTCATTTTAAGAAATAAAATCTCTTATATTTTATATCAAACAGGCCCGTAGCGTGGGGGCCAGAGGCGGGCCCCTACGTTTTGTCTGGCCCCTCCTGCTAATTTTTCTAATTAGTAAAATGTATTACCTGGCCCCCTGCCACATTGCCTGGGCCTCTTGCTGTAGAATGCCTGCGCATTCCCTCCAGTAGAATTTTCAGCTAAGCAGAGTAAATACATACATGTATATAAAAACATATACTTAAAAATGAAAATTCTGTAATAAACATTGCTTACCATATAATTAATACAGTTAGTTGAGTTTTTTAGTTTTGAATATGTCAGCCCTACACCCTCTCCAGTTTTGACGGAAAGGACGGCGTTAGTGAGTGAGGGCGCTGTATTGGGGCTGTACTTTTTAATTGAACCCCTACCTGTGCTTTACTCCTATAGTTTGAACACCTCCTTTGCCCGCTTCAGTCGCTTCATTCCCAACCGTCCTCACCCATACAAAACCAGTACCAGCTGAGATGAAGATATTACAAGACAACGTTTAAACTAGTCACAAACATGAACATTACGCCAAGACAACGTTTAACTAGGTCACAAACATGAACATTACGCCAAGACAACGTTTAAACTAGTCACAAACATGAACATTACGCCAAGACAACGTTTAAACTAGTCACAAACATGAACATAACCCGCAAGACAACGTTTAAACTAGTCACAAACATGAACATAACCCCAAGACAACGTTTAAACTAGTCACAAACATGAACATAACCCCAAGACAACGTTTAAACTAGTCACAAACATGAACATAACCCGCAAGACAACGTTTAAACTAGTCACAAACATGAACATAACCCCAAGACAACGTTTAAACTAGTCTTAAACATGAACATAACCCCAAGACAACGTTTAAACTAGTCACAAACATGAACATAACCCGCAAGACAACGTTTAAACTAGTCACAAACATGAACATAACCCGCAAGACAACGTTTAAATTATGTATATAGATTGTTCCGTGGGAAAATGACGTCATAAATTATTTATAGCGAGGGCTTCCCCACAAGGACCCATAAAAATACACTGCAAATGTTGTTCGCTTAGCAAGAGTTACGAGTTCTATGGTTGTTTCCACTAGCTGAGATCTGTCACGTGGAAATAAACCATGGGATTCTTTTCATTCAAACCATGCGCCAAAACCACTGCATAGTCAATCGATCCATGACATTTCTTAAAATGCAGCCTTCGTAGAGCTCGCATATCTGTTACAAAGGTATTAGTATTACGATATGCATACACATCTCAAATAATTCTTTTAAAAGTTTCTTTTATATTCCCGCTGTTATGTTTCTCATGCATTACCTATGTGGAAAGAATGTACAATTTGATTGTCTAGTGTTTAATAAAATGAACCGTTACAGTGATGTAGGTGTGGCTGCTTTGATCATGTGATCAAAGATTAGTTTTTCACTAGAGACAATCTCTAAGAATGTCTTTTTCTTTCTCGATAAAATTTTCAATGTGACGCGAAACAATTGTTGCGCATGGTGAAATTTCGTCTACGTTTCCACACTGAACTCCGATGCTGAATCATGAAAACTCAACGAGAGTGAATGGTCGCAAATCTTTGGCACACATTGATGCAATAGTGATGGTTAATTCGGCTTTCACATGTGCTGGTACCTGCTGACCGCCCTTACTCACTACGAATCCACTTTTGGATGTAATTTTTGAGTCTGGTGATCGGTCTATACAATATTCGAAAGCCGTTAGTACCATCACGAGATTTCCATGCTGAGAGTGTGGCGCACCGTGTACACATCACCAACGGTACATTTGCTCCATCTAAACACATCAGTTTGAAATATTTCTTTACACCACTTTTTACCTTTATTGGCAAAAAACGTTAGGTCTTAACGTCAACAAGTTTGTGGATACAAGTTTTATATTCCATGTTTAACAACAAAGTTAAATTCCAAATAAAAAACGAAAAAGTCGAAAACAGTTAATTCAAACACGGCCCATCAAATCAAACTGCTCTGACTACTCACAAAATAATAAACTTAAACCCCGTTGTGACATCAACAAGGTACCGAAAATCTGAACATAACACTGTATATTTCCACAATACAAACATTTATTAAAGTGACAAAAGATTAAAGATTGGTGTTATTGATATAAGTAAAAAAAAAAACAACCAATATTAAAGTACCGTACTATAGTCAGTTTATCTCAACCCAGTAATTAAAAGTACACCCCAAAATAAAAGGGGGATCATTGGAAATCGCACATATATCATCAAAGAGCCTCATTAACGACAAATATGTCAAAAAGGACAAAAATTAGAAAACAAAAAATATAATTTAAAAAACCGTCTAAAGAAGATTAAATTGGATACAGACAACAGTAGGTCTTGGGGTGGGTGGGGGGTGGGGAATGGGTTAAGTTTCTCTAATACTGAGACACAGGTGTTTTGGTTCTAACGTGTTACTGAACCAACCTTTGATCACGTGGTTGCTGGGCCCGTATTGTCCCTTTCCACCCCACCCCCTTTAAACTTTTTAATATAACCCGTTGGAGATATACAACAACTTTGAATAATTCATAACAGTTTTTAAAAAAGCTTAGTCAATAATATCACAATGTTTTGTTATGTGCTTGTTTGTGTGTGCGCGCATTTTTGTTTCGTTCACCTTTTCAAGCCAGCACCCTCAATCAAGGACGAATGACCAACCACCGACGTACACCCGGTGAGTTCACTAAGCAAAACAAAAAAAAAATCGTGATTTTTCTTAAGCATTCTCGTGTAGTTTCATAAAACACAAGCCGCACTGACGTAAAATTCATTCTTCCCATCTTCGAAGTGTCCAGTAGCAGTAAGAAGTTCTGTACACCATGGCTAGCCAAAGTCATCAAAAGAAAGTAAGTATTGTTTGCTTTTTTCTGAAAAAATTCTTATAATTACATTTTTAAACCCCAGCAATATTTATAAACCTTTTATATTGAAATTAAAAGACTGCATAATTGTTCATGATGTTTTCAGAATAAAATGTTGATAATTTAAAAAAAATAAAAATCTTCAACCTGTACTTCTCAAATGTTCTTGATCAGTGGTCTAAAAATGTGTTGTGGTTTTTTAATAAATATATTTAGACATAAAGAGATGCCAAAAACCTTTTTTAAATACTAATACATTAATAGGTCATTATTTGTCCGCCATTGTTTCTCCTTCGGCGTCACAGTTCTAGCAGACATGCGTTGTTCTAACCGGTTTTTTCTCCAAACATTTGTTAATGTATTTAATTATTTGCTTGATACACATTTTGTAATCGATTTTTGAGCTACTTTTTAGTGATATATTTTCTTGAAATTTTGCATATTTTCTTTCTCCATGCAATGCATGATTCAATAATTAATTTTTCATTTTATGAATTTTTTTTTACAATTTTTAACAAAGTTAAAAAAAAAGTCCTCATAACTAATTAAAAGATATAATCGTGTTTACTTTTTAAGGGAATTAACTGTTTAACTTAATAATCGTCAATAATAAATGGGTTACATCCCTTGCATCAATACTACATTATATCTGATCGAGCCGCGTGCTAATAATAGGTCAAAGAGGCTGTATGTACATTGTACAAGGTACACACGCGTGCATGTATTTACACACCGTGCTACATTGTGTGTCTCTACTTCTTCAATCGGCAGCATCTTTAAAAATGTAAACAAAACTACTTGTTTTAAGCTTTATTAGGGTTAAATGATGGTTAGTTTTATGTTATTATTTATTCTATTGTTGATTTCGGATCAGTCGTAAAACGCCGAGTTGAGCAAGCGTTATTAAATATGATTTGACGTCTTCCCACGTCCTTCTATTTTTGTTTTCTATAGCAATCGAATAAACAGAAATTGGCTGATTGAAGTACAAGCATAATATAAAAAAATATGTCTAAAAGTTATTTATTTTTTATTTATTTTTCAGCTGAGTGAAGAGGTAGATAAAATGTCCTTACAACTTAATGCAGTGTTCCAGTCGCAACACGCTGTAGTTCACCAAGGAACACAAGAAATCATACGACTAAAAGAAATGGACCATACCCAAAGGCAAGAAATTCAACGCTCACAGCAGACAACCTCGCAAAAGACCAAATAATTCTGAACATGGGAAGTACTATTCAACAAAAAGACCAAACAATCAGTACTTTGAATACAAAGTACCAAGATCTGATGGCAATAATAGTTCGCCTAAGGGATGAACGCCGCAAAACTTGGGAGTTAATTTCAAAGTCTCAAGGTAACTGGACTGTTTTTTTTTAAATTGTGAATTGTTTCATAATGGGGTAGTCAAAATGTCCCCAAGAAATTTTTTGCAGTTCCATATCTGGAATGTTGCATTTTAGTACCGATTGTTTAGCTATTAATTAGAAATATATAATTTTAACTACGTTTCAATAATGCATGGCATGTTGCAGTTTCGTTAAAAATAATTTATATAGTAAAGAGTTTTAATGATAAAAATTTATTGACGCTGAGCAATTTCTGATTCCTGTTATAAATATATGGATCATTTATTCTGCTACACAATTGTTACATAATAGATACCTGATTTATATTATTATACTGTTGGTTTTGGTTTAACGTACAACCCGGGAAGAACGACAAAGATGCACGAATATAGCTTAGCTATTTGTGTGATATTTCTTATAAAATATTGAAAACAAAGAACATATCTATCAGCAACAAATTGACCAGTCGCAATTATTCAATTTAAAATAAAATTAATTCTGCTAAAAAGTAAATTTGCTAACTAAATAACATCACTCAGAAATCACAGAGTTAGTACTTTGTTATTTTATTATACATATGTATAAAAGTGAAGTCAGAAGTCAATATTTTTTTTTTATTAATTTGCTAGTTGTCCTCAGAAGATATCAATATATAAAACTATTACAAGGTTGCGAACAGGGCCCATCGATAGAAATTTCGGGACCCTGGGCAGGGGTGACACGGGCCCCCGTGCTATCAATATTGTCACAGAGTGTACGCTGTGTGTTGAATAACGGTATGGTATGCATGGGCAGGGGAGAGCATGAGTGTGTAACTGGTGACTGTATGGTATTCGCTGTGGGTCTGTGTGTGTGTGTGTAACTGGACAGTGAACAGGCAGAGTACGATGACCCTGGGACAGCGAGGTCGTTCTTGGAGTTCAGTGTTTATTAATGTATACTTTTGCTTGGACTTATTAAAGAGCAATTGTGCATTTTTTTTTCAAAAAGGATTTGTTAATTTTTTATCTTTATCCTTGTTCCTGTTGTGATATCTGTGTAGTAGATAAAAGACGACTGAAGATAAAATACGTTTGTGATAAATATTTTACAAAGTTGATTGGCCAGCTCAGTCCGGGCACTTAAAACTCGCCGGCCCCAAAGCATTTGCCCCAGCCCCCTCCCCCAACACTCGTCGGCACTGGTTGCGAACTTGATATTATCATACTTTCAAATTAGCAAACGCAAATTCAGTGCAAATTAGCACTGAATTTACCTAAAAAAGCTTCAGCATTCAGATTGTCTGTTAAATCTTTTTCAAATGCAAGCAGGAAGAAGGTTGCTTAGATGCTTTTTGTACATTGATCTGCGATATGGGGTGAGTGATTCGTGTGAGGGTTGAGAAACTGTTCTCACACACGGCTGTTGAAACCCCAAACGCCATTGCAGCCCAAAATACCCAGAAGTGAACTTCATAAGATTCAATCTTTTATGCCCAAAAATTAGACACCTATTTATGTAAATAAAATAGCCTGAATGATTGCCAAAATATAAACTTTAAGTTTTTATTATTATTGATTTATTGAACGAAATGATTGATGTTTTATAGCCGTTATTATTAAAATTTTGCCAAAAAAGCTCAAATCATGCACAGTGGGGGGGCTCAGCTCATTAACGGGGGCTGAGCCCCTAGCCCCCCCTCTGGCTACGGGCCTGGGTACAGCTAGTCTATATAAATAATATCAATTTGGGCTCTGCGTTAAATCAAATGTAAAGAATTAATACAACTAGTATTACAGTTTAAAAATCAAATCATGAAAAAAATCGGATATGCCCGAAACAAAACAAAAAATAACCCAGCCTGCCGATCAAGTCTAAGGGGATATAACTGTATGCAAAGGTTTTGCAGGGTTCTACTACTAGTTGTAATTATCTGATAGATAACTTTTTTTGTTCTTTTCAGAAAGCCTGGATGAAGCCACTGACCTACTAGAACGTAAGATTTAAAAAAATATTGCCATATATTTTAACTCGTTGAATTAAATGATAGGAGGCTATTGGTACTTAATCCAGGCAAACGTAATATTACCGTTTTCCCCATTCCCAGTAAAATTATAAAATGTTTATCATTCTCGATTATTCCCCTTTCTTAAAAAATTCTACGTGTCCTTGTTGGCAAACGCTTGATTGGTTTGACAGTAGTACTTTCCCCCCACCACCCTCAGTGATGTGTAGTGTCAGGGGCGAATCTTATCAGCCACAAGTGTAGAAAAAAAACATCCCTTTTCTCCCCAATCAGTTAATTTTCCGAAGATTATAGTACTGTACATTAAAACAATTACTGATATTATTAAACTATACTAATTGGATCAAATAATCCCATTGCTTAATAGTTCTTTCATACAGTCACATCAACTGTTGAATTTGCATATTAAGAACAATATCATCCCCCCCTCCCTCCGCTACTTTCATACTCAACCCCTCTATCCCGCTATTTTTAATAGTACAACAGAGCTGCACGGGGGCTGTAATTTTCATCGAACCTCACGCGTTCCCGCATAGTTTGAACCCCCCCACCCACTCCCATCAAAGTCTGCTCAATCTCCACCCATCTTCACCCATCTCCACCCATCTTCACCCATCTCCACCCATCTCCACCCGTAAAAAAAAGATCCCGTACCGGCGGAAATAAACATAACCTCACGAATCATGACAACATGTGTAAACTAGCTACAAGGACTGACTATAATTTAAAATTATTAACAAAATAATCAATTCATTTATATGAAGACAAATGAACAAGGAAATTTATTTCAGAACAAGTGAATCAGCAAATTAATATTTAAAAAAAATTGAAACGGCGAATTTACATTTAAACAAGTAAAGACACATAAAGTTGTAAGGCTTCAGTGTTGTTAAGGTTTTGGCAGAACCACGTGAATTGTTGGATTTTGTCTGAACATAAGCATTTGTTGATATTTCAAAAAGCTTTAATATGTCTATTACACTCTTCATCAGTCCTTCTTCAATGTCAGCCAAACAACGTAGAATTTTGTCTGCTAACTTCCTTTTCATTACTTTTAACGTAGAATTTGTCTCTTGACTTACTATTCATGACTTTTAACGTAGCATTTGTCTGCTGACTTACTTTTCATTACTGTTTTTTTCTTTGATGCTCTAACAAATGAAACGCTAGTACATTCACACACATACACACAGACTGACAGCTGAATACATTTTTTATTGAACACATACTCTAACAGTAAATAGCACACACACACACACACACACACACACCACACTTTAGAGCATTCACACACATTGAGTCAACACACACTAAGACAGTGGACAGTACAGATCCATCACCACTCGATTCAGTTGACCACTTGGTTAATAACAATTGACAAACTCCCCGTTGACATAAAACACATTCTCGCGCGTGTGTGATAGTGTGTGATAGTGTGTGATAGTTTGTGATAGTGTGTGATAGTGTGTGATAGTGTGTGATAGTGTGTGATAGTGTCTGATAGTGTCTGATAGTGTCTGATAGTGTGTGATAGTGTGTGATAGTGCTTTATCACAACTTTCCTTCAAATTTTTTTTTGAAACAATGAGGACAGATGTAACAGTTAACAATGAGGACAAACTTAACAGTTAACAATGAGGACAGATTTAACATTTCTAGCAAATGCCATCAAATATCTATCCATCCATCCGTCCATCCATCTGTCTGTCTGTCTGTCTGTCTATCTAATCTCGATACATTTATTACTTTGTCGGTATACATGGGTTAAATTGATCACCAATGTATTTATACTTCTCAATGTGGTCAGTCAATGGTCAGTGATTGTGTGTGGGTGACTAGTTAAAACAATATGAACGTGCATGCTGCAGGCAGAACAATAAGACACTTTAATAGAACTAAATGCGATTATGTAGGTTGAAGTACGGACTGGACAGTGGACACTGGCTAAAGAAATGTATTTAATCCCGGAGGAAAGGGAAACAATTGATGTCAAGACGACACCTTGGAATATAAAGTATGGTGGTCAAACTGTCATGCATGTATGCCCTCAAAGTATGGTGATTAAACTGGGCTATTCTTTTTATTTTTTAATATTCAGGATACATTTTCTTAAAAAAAATATTTTTTGAGTTTATTCTCTCATGATTACAATAAATCACGTTTGGTTATCACCTACGATGTTTGATTAATTGTTATGAATGAGAAATTATGATAGTGACATCTTAGTGACGTATAAATTGCAGTGTGGCAGCTCTCTATCATGTGCTATAAATCATCACCCACTGGTCTAACGTGCGATCGTACGGCGACCAAATGGATATATTTCCTTTTCATCGGCTGAGACAGGTGAGGGGGTGGTGTCAACTTGTGCAGGTGGGGGTGTCAACTTGTGACAGTCAGGGCAGAATACAAAAGTTGTATACAAAATATATTTTTGAATGTGATTAGGTTTTCTTTACACTAGTGAGACAAGGGAGAGAGATGCATATAAAAAACATTAACGAAAAATTTAATTGTTCTTTTAATTTTTTTTGTTTTCAGAGAATGTGTAGTAAAGACAGGTGGGCCAAGCCACATGGTCCTGAGCGGAGGCTTCTTGCTAGTTTATTTTATCTATGTTATTGTGTTATGATTGTGATGTATTAAAGTATGATTGTTATGTATTAAAGTATGATTGTGATGTATTAAAGTATGATTGTTATGTATGGTTATCATATAAAAAAGATCTTTTTTTTTTAAAGCAACAGTATTGTTTGTTTGTTTTTTCCCATTTGTTTTGTTCTTAATTATGTGTGTAGCAGGCTAACGTATGTGTAGCAGGCTTAAGTATGTGTGTAGCAGGCTTACAGATGTGCATAGACAATTCTTAAGCATACGAATTAAGCTCAATACAATGTAACAGTGTGTACATCCAAATTTGCACACAACACACTGTGCTCTTTAAAACCTCAGATCATTATCTGAACACAGGCATGAGGTGGCCATGGTGTGTAGAGCACTTGGCTGTCGACCCGAGAGAGTACCGGGTTCTCTCCTGAATGAGAACCAAGAAAATGTTTCCAGGTGAAAAATGGTGTAAAGTCCCGTGAATCCACACAGCTTTAAACTTTGACATTAGGTGGGGAAATAAAGGTTACACAGATAGATCAATTCTACACTGCATCTGCCCCTATGCCTATTAGGCTGTCTAATTACAGTGAATCCACACAGCTTTAAACTTTGACATTAGGTGGGGGAATAAAGGTAACATAGATAGATCAATTCTATACTGCATCTGCCCCTATGCCTATTAGGCTGTCTAATTACAGTGAGTGTGTCAGGGAGGAAGGGTTTTTTAAATTTTCCCCTGACAATCACACTTTAATTCATTACAGTAACACTAATAATTTTTTCTCGTTGCGCTTATATTTAATGCATCGACAAATACTAACACGCTAACAATCGTTACACACTGAAATAAGACACACACGCACGTACGCATGCACGCACAATGACACACACTCACACACACACACACACCATCAGTAGTTCTGTGCGGCCCTACCTGTAACAACAGAAGCTCCCCTGGTTCTCTTTCCTCCCTAATTTTACACCACAATAAATGAACGAAAATAAATTACACACTAGAATCATAAACACACAAACACACACACATATATAAAAAATCTAAATCGCTCAACTGGAATGATAAGGTGAATGTCTGCCAAACGGTGGTGTACAAGTTTAATGTCAGTCCCAACGTGAGCGAGAGGCAATCAACTATTGCCTGGGAAATCCTCAAGACTTTGGGGCTCCTATCGCTTTTGAGATGGCACATTTGCTGTAGAATCCGGGGAAAAGGTGCCAGATGGGCCAACGGTGTTGCCAAAAATTCCTAACTGTGGCCCTGTAATCCTGCAGTGTAATCTAATTACATTCTGTGATCTTCATAATTTTTTCTGCAATTTTAACTATAGAGTTCATGTTATAGTTTTTGACCAATCTGATGATACTGAAACCAGAATGTCATAACAACTAATCGAAATCGGAAATATTGGTACTTTTTGTGGTATCGAAATGGAATATTTTAAACTTCAATATCCGACTTATCTGATTCTTTTGGACCTAACCTATTCTCATGCACTCTATTAAAGTTTATTAATTACATATAATGGGATCGGAAAAGGTAATCTAGTGAAAAAATGATAATTATATATATATATATGAGATTGAGAGAGAGAGACACACATAAACAATTAACATGGGAGTTCCTATACTCGTAGGACTCCTTTGTAAGGGGCTAAACTACGGCCCTGAGACTAGAGGTAATTGTACATTTATTGATCCCACATTTCATGCAAAAGGTCAGTGTTGTTGTAGTGTAATGACTGGCTACCGTAATGTTTCTATTTTACTGCTACACTCCACATAGACTGTAGTGTATACAAGAGTGCCGATGGAGAACGGTCTTCAAGCACCCAAACCTTGCGGGCACCCACAACCCCCTTTCCCACTCCACCCTATTTGCAGCATATTGACCCTTGGGCAACAAATTTTGTTGCACCCAGCCTCCCATCTCCCACACCCTTCATTTCCCCCCACCCCGCCTGACAGTTTTTATTTTTTTCTAGATGCTCTAAACCTGCAGCAAATGAAACGCTAGTACATTCACACACGTACACACAGACTGACAGCTGAATACATTTTTTTATCGAACACATACTCTAACTGTAAAAAGAGCGCGCGCGCACGCACACAAACACACTCGCTTTAGAGCATTCACACACATTGAGTCAACACTCAAGACAGTGGACAGTACAGCAGATCCGTCACCACTGATTCAGTTGACCAATTTGATTAATAACAATTGACAAACTCCACGTTGAAATAAAACACATTCGCGCGTGTGTGATAGTGCTTTATCACAACTTTCCATTTAAAAATTTATTTTTGAAACAATGAGGCCAAACATAACATTTAACAATGAGGACAGAGGCAACAGTTAACAATGAGGTCAGATGTAACAGTTAATAATGAGGCCAGACTTCAACGTAGTATTGTATTACCCAGTAAAACTATCAAATGTTTATTATTCTAGATTATTCCCCTTTCGTAAACACTTCACCGTGTCCTTGTTGACATAAGCTTGATTGGCTTGACCGTAGTAGTTTGTTAATATTGTTTAAATGAACTCCCCCCTTAAGTGATGTGAAGTGTCAGGGGCAAAACTATCTGCACAAGTGGAAAACCTCCTTTTTCTTTCTCCCCATCAGTAAATTCCGAAGATAATAGTACTATACTAAAAAAACTACTAATATTATTAAGCTATACTAATTGTTCAACTAGTTCTATAGCTGAATAGTTCTTTCTGTACTGTTATATTTGCATATTAAGAACTAAGAACAATGCATACTCCCCCCTCCCTCCGCTACTTTCACTAACCCCCTCCTCCCTCCCGCTATTTTTTTAATAGTACAACAGAGCTGTACGGGGCTGTAATTTTCATCAAACCTCACGCGTTCCGTGATAGTTCTGAACCCCCCTCCCCCACTCCCATCAAAGTCTGCTATCTCCACCCATCCCCACCCGTAAAAAAGATCCCGTACCAACGGAAATAAACATAACCTCACGAATCATGACAACATGTGTAAACTAGCTACAAGGACTGACTATAATTTAAAATTATAAACAAATCAGGTGAGGGGGTGGTGTCAACTTGTGCAGGTGAGGGGGGGTGTCCACTTGTGCAGGTGAGGGGGTGGTGTCAACTTGTGCAGGTGAGGGGTGGTGTCCACTTTGTGCAGGTGAGGGGGTGGTGTCCACTTGTGCAGGTGAGGGGTGGTGTCAATCTTGGGGGTGAGGGGTGGGTGTCAACTTGTGCAGGTGAGGTGGTGGTGTCAACTTGTGCAGGTGAGGGCAGGGTGGGTGTCAATCTTGTGCAGGTGAGGTGGTGGTGTCAACTTGTGCAGGTGAGGGGGTGGTGTCAACTTTTACAGGTGAGGGGGTGGTGTCAACTTTTGCAGGTCAGGTGGTGGTGTCAACTTTTGCAGGTCAGGGGGTGGTGTCAACTTGTGCAGGTGAGGGGGTGGTGTCAACTTGTGCAGGTGAGGGGGTGGTGTCCACTTGTGAAGGTGAGGGTGGTGGTGTCCACTTGTGAAGGTGAGGGGGTGGTGTCCACTTGTGAAGGTGAGGGGTGGTGTCAACTTGTGCAGGTGAGGTGGTGGTGTCCACTTGTGCAGGTGAGGGGGTGGTGTCCACTTGTGAAGGTGAGGGTGGTGGTGTCCACTTGTGAAGGTGAGGGGTGGTGTCCACTTGAAGGTGAGGGGGTGGTGTCGACTTGTGCAGGTGAGGGGGGTGGTGTCCACTATGCAGGTGAGGGGGTGTCAACTTGTGCAGGTGAGGGGGTGGTGTCCACTTGTGAAAGTGAGGGGGTGGTGTCCACTTGTGACAGTCGTGGCAGAATACAAAAGTTGTATGCAAAAATATATCTTTGAATGTGATTGGGTTTTCTAAACACTAGTGAGACAAGGGAGAGGATGCATGTAAAAAACATTTAACGAAGAATTTAATTTTTCTTTAATTTTTTGTTTGTTTTCAGGGGAGCCTTAGGTCTAGTTAAGAAGGCGACGTGGCTCCTAGCTATTGAAAAGTATATTAAAAAATGTTTATTTTCAAGCAACAGTATTGTTTGTTTGTTTTTCCGATGTGTTTTGTTCTTAATTTACATCTAGCAGTCTAACGTATGTGTGTAGCAGGCTAACCTGTATGTGTGTAGCAGGCTAACGTATGTGTTTAGCAGGCTAACGTATGTGTGTAGCAGGCTAACGTATGTGTGTGTAGCAGGCTAACGTATGTGTGTAGCAGGCTAACGTATGTGTGTAGCAGGCTAACGTATGTGTGTATGGCAGGCTAACAGATGTGTGTAGACAATTCACAAGCATACAAATTGAGCTCAATACAATTAAGATGATCCAACAATGTAACAGTGTGTACATCCAGTGTGTACATCCAAATTTGCACACAACACACTGTGCTCTTTAAAACCTCAGATCATTATCTGAACACAGGCATACGAGGTGGCCATGGTGTGTAGAGCACTTTGACTGTCGACCCGAGAGAGTACCGGTTCTCTCCCTGAATGAGAACCAAGAAAATGTTTCCAGGTGAAAAATGGTGTAAAGTCCCATGAATCCACACATCTTTAAACTTTGACATTAGGTGGGGAAATAAAGGTAACATAGATAGATCAATTCTACACTGCATCTGCCCCTATGCCTATTAGGTTGTCCTAATTACAGTGAGTGTGTGTCAGGGAGGAAGGTTTTTTTAATTTTCCCCTGACAATCACACTTTAATTCATCACGGTAACACTAATAATTTTTACTCGTTGCACTTATAACTATGCATCGACAAATACTAATACGCTAACAATCGGTTACACTGAAATAAGCCACACACGCACACCAGTCAGTAATTCTATGGGGGCCTAACTGTAACAACAGAAGCTCCCCGGTTCTCTTTCCTCCCAATTTTACACCACAATTAATGAACGAAAATAAATTACACAATAGAATCATAAACACATATATAAAAAACAAGGGAAGTAAGTCATGTTGAATAACTGTTACAAAAATAAATAATAGAGTTACGGCACTTTGTACGCCCTTTGTTAATATAGCTTATATAGTAAAAAAAACGGAACCTAATAAGCCCTTTATTCGGCCCTCAGAGATCAGATCGCAAAATGGACTTTTGATGTACACATGGCAGGCCAAGACCTACAAAATGATATAATACATGTTCTAGGACTTATGGTTGTTGAGATCTAGGGGGTGATGACGGACAGACAGACTGACAAAACAGGGACAAATAGAGCATATTTTTTCGAAATGCTCGTAAAAATCTAAATTGCTCAACTGGAATGTTAAGGTTAATGTCAGCCAATCGGTGGTAGTGTAACAGTTCCAACAGTTTAATTTCAGTCCCAACGTGAGTGAGAGGCAAGCAGAACTATTGCCTGGGAAATCCAAGATTTTTGTAGGGGCTCCTGTCGCTTTTGAGATATATTTATTTTATTGTAAAATCCGGAGGAAAGGTAAATAGGCCAACGGTAAGTTCTAAAATTGTAACGGTGGCCCTAGTAATCCTTCCGTAATCAAAATACATTCTGTGATCTTCATAACTTTTTCTGCAATTAACTATAGAGTTCATGTTATACTTTTTAACCAATCTAGGATGCTGAAACCACAATGTCACAATTTATGAAAATACAACTAGGGATACTGAAACCACAATGTCACAATTTATGAAAATACAACTAGGATACTGAAACCACAATGTCACAATTTATGAAAATACAACTAGGGATACTGAAACCACAATGTCACAAATTATGAAAAATACAACTAGGGATACTGAAACTACAATGTCACAATTATATGAAAATACAACTAGTCAGAAATCGGAAATATTGGTAATTTTGTGGTATCGAAATTGAATATTTTTAAACCCAATTTCCGACTTATCTGATTAACCTATTCTCATGCCCTCTATTAAAGATCATTAATTACTTATAATGGGATCGGAAAAGGTAATCTAGAGAAAAATTGATATTTATATCGGGATATATCATATATATCTATCTATCTATGTGTGTGTGTGTGTGTGAAAGAGAGAGAGAGAGAGATACGCACATAAACTATTAACATGGAGTTCCTATTCTCGTGGGACACCTTTGTAGGGAGCTAAAACTACGGCTCTGAGACAGAGGTAATTATACATTATTGATCACACATTTCATGCAAAAGGACAGTGTTGTTGAAGTGTGATGACTGGTTACCGTAATGTTTCTATATTACTGCTACACTCCACATAGACTGTAGTGCATACAAGTATACCGATGGAGAACGGTCTTCAAAGCACCCAAACCTTGCGGGCACCCACACCCCCTTCCCCACTCCACCCTATTTACAGCATATTGACCCCCCCGGGCAACAAATTTTGTTACACCCAGCCTCTATCTCCCACACCCTTCATTTATTTCCTCTCTGACTGACAGGTTTTTTTCTTTGATGCTCTAACAAATGAAACGCTAGTACATTCACACACATACACCCAGACCGACAGCTGAATACTTTTTTTTATCGAACACATACTCTAACAGTAAAGAGCACACACACACACACATACACACACAGTGGCACCGATAGTCAACGCGGGCCCCTGGGCAGGACATCATTGCGGGCCCTTTAATAAACAATGAGTCGTGAAAAAATTGACATGGTCGGGGCTGCCGGGCCCCCTTTATGCCCCCTTACAGATGCGGGCCCCCCTGGCAATGACCCCCTGCTCCCTCTCGGCGGCCCCACACACACACACCACACTTTAGAGCATTCACACACATTGAGTCAACACACACTAAGGCAGTGGACAGTACATATCCATCACCACTCGATTCAGTTGACCACTTGGTTAATAACAATTGACAAACTCCACGTTGACATAAAACACATTCGCGCGTGTGTGATAGTGTGTGATAGTGCTTTATCACAACTTTCCTTCAAATTTTTTGAAACAATGAGGACAGAGATAATATTAACAATGAGGACAGATGTAACATTTCTAGCAAATGCCATCAAATATCCATCCATCCATCCATCCGTCCGTCCATCTGTCTGTCTATCTAATCGCGATACATTTATTACTTTGTCGGTATACAGGGGTTAAACTGATCACCAATGTCTTTATACTTCTCAATGTGGTCAGTCAATGGTCAGTGATTGTGTGTGGATGACTAGTAAGACACCTTTGCAATTATCACTCTACCTGCTTCTAGCTAAATGTCGGACCAAAACATGAAACGATCAAAAAATTTAAAAAATAAACCAACGCAGAAAAGCTGCTGGCAAGTGACAACACCGGACGTTGTTAGATAAAGGATTCGATAACCTCACTTCGTTAAAACAATATAAACTTGTAATCCTGCAGGCCAAGTGGGCAACGAGTTGACAACAACATGGAAGCATGAATTGTCAGATAAAATATTCGATTACTCACTTCGTTTCAAAACAATATGAACATGTATCCTGCAGAGCAAAAATAATATGATACTTAAATAGAACTAAATGCGATTATGTAGATTGAAATACGGACTGGACAGTGGACAATGGCTAAAGAAATGTTTTTAATCCCGGAGGAAAGGGAAATAATTGATGTCAAGACGACACCTTAGAATATAAAGTATGGTGGTGAAACTGGGTCATGCATGTATGCCCTCAAAGTATGGTGATCAAACTGGGCTATTCTTTTTATTTTTCATATTCATGGGATACATTTTTAAAAAAAATATTTTTTGAGCTTATACCCTCATTATTACAATAAATCACGTTTGGTTATCATCTACGATGTTTGATTAATTGTTATGAATGAGAAATCATGACAGTGCCGTCTTAGTGACGTATAAATTACAGTGTGGTAGCGTATTTGTTACCTGAATATAGTTTGTTGGAAGCTAATTTGTGTGTGGGTGTGTGTGTTGCGAAAGAATGCTAAGTGTTCAAGGAAGACAATGAGAAGCGTGTTTGGAATGAATCTGATAAACCTGAGATTTTCTTTAAATTAATAACTTTAACACAATTATGCTTTCTGCAGTTTTAATAAGATTATAATTTTCTTTAAATGAGCATGTAATGCATCCATCTCCATTAATACTTGAACACAAATTCGCTCTCTTCTGTTTTAGTAAGATTATAATTTTCTTTAAAGTCAAAATGGCTAGTTTAAAAAAAAAACAACCTTTCCCCTTCCGCATTGAATCTTACGAGACCAAATATACCTTACTGTCATCGGCACTGGCTGCGAATGACTAACAGAACTAGACATGATACAAAGAGCCATATATATCAGTGCTGTAGCAAGGGGGGGAGCATCATGAGGGAGGGGGGCTAAAAAGGTATTGTGCCCCGGGTGCGAGTTGAGATATATAGTTTGACTATTAAAAACAACTCATGCCATAATATGTAAATATATAATGTATAAGACAAACACCATATTTTCAGTTATTGTATCACTAGGAAACATTTTAATTATTGGTTTATCCATTACTGCCTCATCAAAGACGAATAGATTTCATTCTATTCATAGCCTGAAAAAAAATTAATTTGTTTTTATGCATTTTTCTCTGTTGTCTGTTTCTGCTATTTGCAATCGACTCTTTAGCTTTCTCAGCCAAAACGTCTGCAAACTCGATGTAGTTTCCACAAACCCGGTCTTCGCGACTCTGATACCTTTCAAATGCTGAGACCCAAGGCAGATAATTATACCCTTCTTGACAGAATTCCTCCCCTTTATCTGCATAGTATACTTCTGTGAGCAATCTGTAAAATACTGTACAATGAAATCGCGATCGCTCTTCTAACACTCTGAAAGTGGCAGGTGTGAAATAGTATTCAGAATACATGGGAAGAAACATCATTTTGATCTGCATTATCATCCAACATTCGGCATCAGTCATGAGATCGCTCAGAGCGTGAGTGAAATTTATTTTGTCCACGTATGGGTGGTTGATTCCAGGGAGATGGGAGCACCGGCAATCATCGTCCACCTGGAAAGTAAATACTCAAACATAGTGATCACACGTAACATGAGAGTACTCACATTCATATAAGTAATACTACTCACTGACTAATTAATACACTTACATCTATCTATCTATCTATCTATCTATCTATCTATCTATCTATCTATCTATCTATCTATCTATCTATCTATCTATCTATCTATCTATCTATCTATCTATCTATCTATCTATCTATCTATCTATCTATCTATCTATCTATCTATCTATCTATCTATCTATCTATCTATCTATCTATCTATCTATCTATCTATCTATCTATCTATCTATCTATCTATCTATCTATCTATCTATCTATCTATCTATCTATCTATCTATCTATCTATCTATCTATCTATCTATCTATCTATCTATCTATCTATCTATCTATCTATCTATCTATCTATCTATCTATCTATCTAATCATTTTTTTTACAATAACACCTATTGCTATTAATGGTAAATGTAAATTTCTGGGCCCCTGCTAGGCGCTGGGCCCTATTTAGAGCAATCGGTCAAATCGGCCAAATGCGGCCATGCTTACATCTGCTAGTCATCAAAACTACTTTGTCACAAAAAAACAACATCAGGAGCTAGAGTAGATTTAGAGACAGAGACAATCCCCTTCGACATTTTAAGATTAGAAGTTATCTAAGAAGTAGGATTAATACAAATAATGGTGACAAGGTGACAGACGACTTAGGACAAGGTGGGAAAACAATAGAATAGTAGACAGCAAAGGTGTGAGGACCGGGAGACGACGTCGGATAGACTAGTAAGGTTAACAATGACGACCACGTGACTCTCCTAGAATGATTAGATTGTTAGGACAATACTGAACAGACTGTGACGTATTTAGGGTAATTAAGGCACGGACTTTAGGGGTATAAATACGACTGGTTTCGGACATTAGTTAGGAGAAGTTCTTAATGATATATTGTTTTTTTGCGTTTTTTTAACAAATTACTATGAAAAAATCGTTGGCTTTGTTTACGTAGCAAAATAATAGCAACAAGCCATTCAATAAATCTATATACATAGAAAAAAGAGACACATTAAAATACCTGTGTTATTTAAAAAATCTCCACAGTATACACCCAATGTCCCTTTGTCTCTAACAGAACCACCTCACCAGCTGGTTAAGTGGAAAAAATTGAGAAAGGCTGGAAGGAAGTTGTGGGGCATCCGGACAAACCCCCCAGCGGACAAAACCCCAACTGGACCTCTCCCCTTTTTTTATTAAAAAAATCTATTATTCGACCCTCCATTTTTATTAAAAAATGTAATACATAATACCTGGATGAAAATATATATAAAAATATGTATTTTTAAGGGAATTTTTTTTCAAATTACCCCAATAAGCTGCAATAGCCAGTCGAGTCACAGTGGTCAAAAGTCAATCTCTTGTTAACTTTACATCAACAGGCAGCTTATCTTACAAGGTTAAAAAAAACAAAATTAAAGGTTTTAGCCCAAGGCCAATACTGACCGTATCTTTATTATACCTTTTAATTCTCGCGCCAGACACACATTTTATAGCAGACGGTAAAACAAACAGCATAAGAACCACAGTGGTCGAAAGCCAATCCTTTATTTAGGTAAAACAACATAGAAACATGCCTAATGATATACTGTGTTGACAGACATGATATCTCTTATATCGACAAACCTTTCCCTTCGCATTGATCAACTTCGAATATATAGAAGTATTAATAATAGTGACTTAAATTCAATCTTAATATTTTGGGGGTTTTGTCCGCTGGGGGTTTTGTCCGCTGAGGGTTTGGTGCTACTACTCAGTTGTGGGGAGGGAGGACAAAAACCCTCTAAAAATATTTCTATTTGCCAAAAAAATCCACTTCCACATTAAGTGCCAAACAAAATATGCTCCCCATGGTGAAGAAAGAAATTGTTATTTAAAAAAAAAAAACGCTGAAGAAAAGTAACATATTGCACAGAACGAAATTGTTTATATTTATGTATTTTTGTGTGTAACCACATGTATTTATATGTATTCGTTTAAAAAATATTTTTATGTTACCATCAAGCCAAGTTTAATGTACACAAAGAAATTTAATCTTTGCATGTACCCATACACATTTATATGTACACTAATGTATTTATGTATGTAGTTATTTGTAATAAATTCTCCAAAATTGGGATTCAAGAAGCGGAAGAAAACCGATGATGATAGTAGGCAGTTGTCACTTTTTCCTAACCCTATTGATGACTCCTCCGCCTTCTCTCCCTTTTTATAAGTTTAAGATATCTAGTGACGAGAGATCTAATGACGAGAGTTTTAGTAACTGGAGTTACGAAAGATCTAGTGACGAGAGTTTTAGTGACTGGAGTTACGAGAGATCTAGTGGCGAGAGTTTTAGTGACTGGAGTTACGAGAGATCGAATGACGAGAGTTTTAGTGACTGGAGTTACGAGAGATCTAGTGGCGAGAGTTTTAGTGACTGGAGTTACGAGAGATCTAGTGACGAGAGTTTTAGTGACTGTAGTTACGAGAGATCGAAAGACGAGAGTTTTAGTGACTGTAGTTACAAGAGCGACGAGAGTAGTTAAAGAGATCTTTAGTTAGTCAGAGTTGAGGCAGAGCAAATTATTGCGGACTTGAAAATGTATTCATTTATGGACTTGTTACATCATTATGTACATTTTGTTAATAAATCATCGTGTTTACCACACATCTAGTCCGTTTGGTTATTGGGTGTCAAAGGAGTAAGCGACCAGAGTGAAAAAGACATACATTAAGCTACATTGACATCTCCGCGTTTAAATTAAAACACAGAACTCGTAACCATAAACCGAAGAGCCCGTAACATGTATGGAGTATATAGAAAGAACCCGTAACATGTATGGAGTATATAGAAAGAACCCGTAACATGTATGGAGTATATAGAAAGAACCCGTAACATGTATTGAGTATATAGAATGAAACCGTAACATTTATAGAGCATTTAGAAAGGACTCGCAACATATGAATATCTTTATTGAAATGTTTATGTATTAATTTTTCACCGCCACTTCCCCCCACCCACTATAAACTAAAATATCTGAGGTCTAAAAGCAACATATGAGTATAAAGGGCAAGGACGCATAGCCAAAGTATTTATGTATATATGGTATGTATTAACCACATAATTACAAAAATGATTTGCATACTATTACTAATACTGTACATAATTGATTCTTTAATAAAGGTCATTAGTGAACGTAAACACGTATCAAAATAAATATAATTATAAAAAATAGTTGTAAAGTCAAATAAAAGTGAATTATAACACAAACTAACCCTGTTATTGAAGTTACGATGTAAAGTCTTTGTTTTACGACACTCTATAATTCTCTTGACATGTTTCATATATCTACACAGTTTCCTTCTTCGGACTCTCTCCATGTCTCAACGAAGTACACTCACTACTATCAACTGGGCTACTGTCTAGGTTCTAGATCTGGATGGGGCTAGGTCTACTGGTCAACAATTTAGGTTATATCCCCCCCCCTAACTCATTATGCAAACCCAGAAGGTAAAGAAACTAGCCAATACAGCCAATAAAGGTACAGCCTAATCCGCCTTGCTTTTACAGAAAGGCTTACTGCTCCTTATTGTGTTCTACCAGGGCCGCTTTATCATATAGGCACACTAGGCACTCTGTATAAGGCCTACGGACTTTTCAAGGGCCTAAGAAAGCCAGAATGGCAAATAAGTACCAGTGCATTTTTGAAAAATATTAAAAAAATGAAATCGGGGAGGGCCTACGACGACCTTAAAACGACCCTGTGTTTTCTACTGCCTATAGTTTTGTTTACCTGTCCACACATCTGACTTAAGTTGTGGAAGTTTCAGCGTGTAAATTCTAGAACAGATAATACCAAACATTCACGATATCATGGGTTTTCAGACATGCAACATCAATTGTCAAACGGGCCAGCTCTAAAATAGGTAAGTAAGTAAGATTGAATTTAACCAACGTCACTTAACCGAAATTTATTTCTGTTCTACTTCTGTGATGTCGCCATCTTGTTCCGCATGTTGCGTCAAACTTTTAAAAAATTCCGTCCCCCATCCCTGGCGGGATTCGAACCCGCGACCTCTGGATTAGAAGTCCAGCGCGCTATCCTCTGCGTTGCAGGGACTTTAACCTGAGTAATGTTAATAGTAAAAATATCTTCAAAAGCATTTCTAATGTCCAAAAAGATTTTAAGATCCAAAAAACTGATGGTATTACACGTTCTCAACTCTCATACTGCGATTTAGTAATTGAAATATCAGATAATGTAATCTAAAGCACTTTTTCTAAAACTATGAACCTGAAAAAAAAACGATGTCAAGGATGGGCTCAGAAAACTACACTAAACAAACAACCATCCTTTCGTTAGAGCAATGTTTCTATGTGACTATTGACTATTGTGAGTTTATATCTAAGCGTGGCAAATATAAACCTCCACACGTCCATCCAGCTTTAAAGACTGTGGAGCAGGCTAAACAAATAAACTAGATGGTGGCACTTTGATAAATACATGTATCCAAGTACCCGAAAAAAACAACAACGATACCTTAAAATACGAAACAAAACGAACCAAAACAAAAGACATCTAATAAAAAAAGATCCGTAGGGAGTTGATGTATTAGCCTCAGGCGAAATGTCTAAAGGAAAACAATTTGTTTCCAAAATGACACCTTGGGTTGGGGGTAAACAAATCAAAGGTGTCTGTCCTATGAGGTCTAATTGTGCCTAAACATTGAAGTATTATCTGAAGTTTCGCAAAAAAAAAAAGTTATGGAAGATTTCTGAAACGTAAAGAACAATGTACAGGTTACAGCACTACTGACCATTTACTCGGTCTGCTGACCTTCAAAAAGTATAGTCCCACCCAGGGCCGCCAAGAAGGGGGGGCAGGGGGTCATTGCCAGGGGGCCCGGCCGCCCCGAAAATGTCAATTTTTCATGACCTTTTGTCTATTAAGTGGCCCGCAATGATGTTCTGCCCTGAGGCTCGTGTTGGCTCTCGGCCCCACTGGTCCCAACCAAAGTTGTAATTCTCATTACACCTGCTTCTATGTAAAATATCGCGTTCAGTTTTAAAAGACAACTGTTGATGGGTTACAACAAACAATCACATGTATAACCTTTAAAAACAACAACAGCTGCATTTTCAGATTTTGTTTTCCAACATTTTAATAATCACTTGCTCCATTAAAACCCCAGCCACGATGAATAGACTTCATTCTATTTATGGCCTTGAAAAACTTTAACTTTTTGGCATGTTTATTTCTCTCTTGTTTGTTTCTACTGCTGGCAATTGCCTGTTTGGCTTTCTGAACCAAAATATCTGCAAACTTGATGTAATTTCCACAAACCTGTGTTTCTCGAATTTCATTTAAATTTACTAGACTAGCACGATAAAGGTAGTAGTATTCTTGGCAAAATTCTTTTCCTTTATCTGCATAGTAAATTTCTGTTATATGTCTATAAAAAACATTGAAAACATTCAGTAATTTGTTGTTTAATTGTCTGACTGCATCTTGTGAAATATGGTCTCTACCAAACGAGGGATCAAACATTTCATATATCTGCCATATCCAGCCTTCAGCAGATGTTAGTAGGTCACTTAGGCCGTGTACCCAGTGAATGTCGTCATCGTATGGGTGACACAGTCCGGCGTTACGTGAGCATCTGACATTTTTGTCTATCTGGAAGTTACATGTACACTGTACAGATATTATACTCAACCACAACATTATATATATATATTTGAAACTAATGTATTATTTAATTTTCTCCCTTTAAGTATATATATATATATATATATATATATATATATATATATATATAATAAATTTTTCAGAATTAGGTCAAGTAAGGGAATAAGATAAGTAACAACGAAACATATCCCGCGTTTTTATTTAAGTCTTCAGGCATGCTAAAGTGACCTATTTGTTACATAGTGCTATCACAAGTGCAGCACGCGCCATTCAGTTGAAGGTGTTTAATAAAGTAGGCTTTTGCAGCTTATTAAAACTAAGTTTAGAAGCGACATCTTATCTATGTCAGTGATTCTGAGATCAAGAAAAAACAATGTTAGAAATATATTATTGTTTTGTGTGCCTCAGAAAGTTAAATTTTTTTTTAAAATATCACAGCTAAACTAAACGTTAACCATTTTGTCAGTTTAACATGCCTGGGACAAAAGTGTGACATGCACTAAAAATAATATTTGATACAACGGATTTTTCCTTGATTTTTTTTTAAAAAAAAAAACATAGTAAAATTGCTGGCTGCAAAATGGTAGTCAATATTTATTAAACTTTTTAACAAAGTGAAAAAAATATTTTACAGCAACAATGAATAATAAAATATTTTTATGTTGAATTAATTTGCTATTTATTTTTCGTTCTCTGTCATAAACGGAAAGAAGCAAAACCAGCATCTTAAGCCTGTTCCATTCTGGACACAAGACGTGTTAGCGCATTTTCGTGTTATGTATCAGTACGTATGCTAGCTTTCAGTAAATATTTTTAAATTTTGGAAATGTTTATAAATTCAATTGTGTAATGCATATATCTGAAAAATAAACGGTACCCTAAGAAACACTGATCCTCAGCCCACAGAGGGCATGACCAAAATTAATCAAACAAAATTTATGTTAGGAGGATAGATACTCTTGGGGCCCCTATGGCCCTTATTCTTGTATCGTTATGTATAAGGTGTAGAATGGGGCCATGAAAATGACATAATTATTAATATAGGTTATATAGTAAAAAAACGGTACCCTAAGAAACACTGATGCCCAGCCCTCAGAGAGGTCTGATCGTGAAATGAACTTTTGATGCAGGAATGGCAGGCCAAGACCTTTCAAAAAAGTATATACATCATGGGTCTAGGACTTATGGTTGCTGAGATCTAGGGTGATGACAGACGGACAAAACGCGGACAATAGCGCATTCGACTTCTCGAAAGTGCGCTAATAATTTTCTTGAAAATAATTTTAGAGATTATTAGAAGACAAAACTAACCTTATTATCGTAGTCACGGTCAGTAGTTTTTACTTTACGATAATCAAAGTATCTCTTGACATGTTTCATGTTTCTACACAGTTTTCTTCTTCTGACTCTCTCCATGTCTCAACATGCAGGCTCCAATTTGAACGTTCAATTAATTTCTACGTCTCGGCAGGCTTGGTCTCGGGGATGCAAACATTTACACACACACAATATGTCGAGGAATATAGGCACACACACACACACACTGTGTATTTAGGTATTCACAGCAGGCAATTGATCCATGTGTTAGCTCCGCCTACTCATTGTGCCAAGGTAGTATGAATGGGCAATTGGTCCAAGTGTTTAGCCCCGCCTACTCATTGTGTCAAAGTAGTATGGATGGCCAATTGGTCCAAGTGTTTAGCCCCGCCTACTCATTGTGCCAAAGTAGTATGGATGGGCAATTGGTCCAAGTGTTTAGCCCCGTCTTCTCATTATATCCACAAGTGCCAGCTTCACCGTCAATTACCAGCAGTTTGAGATAATCTCTGATGTTAAGATAAGTAGTTAGAGGCACTCGATTTGAAATTTTGATGAAAATTCACTTTTTAAAAATAATATTTGTGTCAATTATTTTACTTCAATGTATCCTGAAGCTAATTACTTTTTTGAAAGGGAAACTGCCGAAATAGATTACGGCTTTTCAAGGTTAGCACGGGTCCATTAATGATTGTGCTGAGTTCTGAAGTTTTTGTTTCTCTTTGAGTCTGGAATGCTATTAATATTGTATTTAAGCAAAAGCAAGTGAAATTTGTTTAATAATGTTAACCAAGGCCGTACCCAGGGGGAGGGGCTGGGTACGGTACTGATATAAAGTATAAAAAAATATAAAACAACATATTTTTTAGTCTTTCGTTATCAAACCATGCACTGTGCATCACCTATTAGTTTATACCAATGAACAAAAACAAGATAATTACTTTTGACACTATATATATATATAAAGAATACTTTTTAAAATGGCTTAGATCCTAGTCATGTTTATAAAATTTTATCGACTAAGTAAAAGTGTGGCCGACAGGAGAACACGAAACAAAAATGTATATTGGCACTCAAGCTTTTTTGTTTTATTAATCTATAGCATTTATGAGTGTAGGACATAACCTCCTCTGACTAAATTCCCAGGGGACAAAACCCCTAAATACTTTTTTGAGAAAATTGAGATGAAAACTAAACCGATATTATTGATACTCTTGACGTTTGGCTAAGCGGAATGTCTGTCAGTCTGAGAGATGTCTGTCAGTTTGAGAGATGTCTGTCAGTATGAGAGATGTCTGTCAGTATGAGAGATGTCTGTCAGTATGAGAGATGTCTGTCAGTATGAGAGATGTCTGTCAGTTTGAGAGATGTCTGTCAGTATGAGAGATGTCTGTCAGTTTGAGAGATGTCTGTCAGTTTGAGAGATGTCTGTCAGTTTGAGAGATGTCTGTCAGTATGAGAGATGTCTGTCAGTTTGAGAGATGTCTGTCAGTTTGAGAGATGTCTGTCAGTATGAGAGATGTCTGTCAGTTTGAGAGATGTCTGTCAGTTTGAGAGATGTCTGTCAGTTTGAGAGATGTCTGTCAGTATGAGAGATGTCTGTCAGTTTGAGAGATGTCTGTCAGTTTGAGAGATGTCTGTCAGTATGAGAGATGTCTGTCAGTTTGAGAGATGTCTGTCAGTTTGAGAGATGTCTGTCAGTATGAGAGATGTCTGTCAACACATATAGTATCAATAGGCGTGTTCTTATGTCGTTTGTTTTTTATAAATAAATTACACTGTGTAAATAAAATCTTAATTTTTTTCCTCGGTACTAAATTTGTTTTTAAAACCCGTAATGCCTAAAACAAGCAGAAAATATTCTTCCACAGAAACGTTGGTTCTGTGATCAGGATCAGTGGCGCAACCAGGGGGGAGGGCAGGGGGGGGGGCTTGAACCCTCCAGGCCAAATCATCAATACATAATTAACGTTATACAGTTACAAAAGAGACTGTCAAATTGTCTTTTTTCATAATGTGATGCCCCCCCCGCAGCATTTTTTGCTGGTTGCGCCACTGATCAGGATAATGATATTTTGAAATTCTTCCGTTTTCTATGCAATTCTACATTCACATTTAAAACTGAGGAGTTTTCTAGAACATTATTGAACTGCTAGAACTGTCTGTTTATGAGGAAGTTTTCGATTAATGTTTTCTCGAATATTATTGAACTGGTTGAATTGTCTGTTTATGAGAAAATGTTCGATTAATGCTTTTGCTGAGTAAGTGGATAACGAATCGTAGTTAAAGAGCAATCATTGATTTAGAAGTCATCAAGGAGGCATGAAGTTTGCTATTCCTCAGGCGTCACACTGCCGAGAATTTGCCTCATGTCGTTTATCCAGACATAGTCCCGAGGTGCTTTTCCCACACCCCCGGGGAGAGGGAGAGATCAGCCATCTTCTTTAGACAAGCATCAGATAGCGAGGAAGATATTGATTGTTGAGTAGTCATTTCTGTTTGCGTTAGATCAAAAGTAAGAATAACAACCAATAATATTGTTTCTTTTTTGAACTATTAATCTTTTTTTTTTTTGCTGGGTCTTGATTGGTTGATAAATGTCATTAAAACGTCTACAATGTTTAAATATTCCCTGGTTTTAATTATGAGACGTAAAAGTCTTAAATATAAATAAAAAGGTTATAATAGCTTACTATCAATTATGGTTTGTTTTTATTACAACAGATTTGGCATTTTAAAAAAAGTTAAGCAATTGTAAAAATCGAAAATTCTACGACTATCAAAATAATCGCGTTCGTCGCAACAATTTTTGTTAGTACAATTCTTTTTATAAGACGATCTAATATTCTTTTTAAGAAATATAATCTCTTAAATTTTTATAACATTTATATCACTTGCAAGTAACATACAAGCATATAAAAACATTTACTTAAAAATGTAAATTCTGTAATAAACATTGATTACTATAATTAATACAGCTAGTTGAGACTTTTAGTGTTTTAATATGTCAGCCCTACACCCTCTCCAGTTTGAGGGGAGGGTTAGTGAGTAGGGCGCTGCATGGGGCTGTACTTTTAATTGAACCTTACCCGTGCACCCAAAGTTTGATCCACCCCCCACCCTCACCCGCTTCCGTCAAAGTTTGCTACATCCACAACCGTCTTCACCCATACAAACCAGTACCAGCTGAGATGAACATCACCTGAAGACAACGTTTAAACTAGTTACAAACATGAACATAACCTGAAGACAACGTTTAAACTAGTTACAAACATGAACATAACCCCAAGACAAAGTTTAAACTTGTTACAAACATGAACATAACACCAAGACAACGTTTAAACTCGTTACAAACATGAACATAACCCCAAGACAACGTTTAAACTAGTTACAAACATGAACATAACATGAAGACAACGTTTAAACTAGTTACAAACATGAACATCACCTGAAGACAACGTTTAAACTAGTTACAAACATGAACATAACCCCAAGACAAAGTTTAAACTTGTTACAAACATGAACATAACACCAAGACAATGTTTAAACTAGTTACAAACATGAACATCACCTGAAGACAACGTTTAAACTAGTTACAAACATGAACATCACATGAAGACAACGTTTAAACTAGTTACAAACATGAACATCACCTGAAGACAACGTTTAAACTAGTTACAAACATGAACATAACCTGAAGACAACGTTTAAACTAGTTACAAACATGAACATAACCTGAAGACAACGTTTAAACTAGTTACAAACATGAACATAACCTGAAGACAATGTTTAAACTAGTTACAAACATGAACATAACCTGAAGACAACGTTTAAACTAGTTACAAACATGAACATAACCTGAAGACAACGT
Organism: Bulinus truncatus; assembly: GCA_021962125.1. Taxonomy (NCBI): domain Eukaryota; kingdom Metazoa; phylum Mollusca; class Gastropoda; family Planorbidae; genus Bulinus; species Bulinus truncatus. The sequence continues at coordinate 1,559,590 of JAGDYQ010000048.1, read as the reverse complement.
TTAAACTAGTTACAAACATGAACATAACCTGAAGACAACGTTTAAGCTAGTTACAAACATGAACATGACCTGAAGACAACGTTTAAACTAGTTACAAACATGAACATAACCCGCCTGGTTACAACCACTGACTATAAATTTAAAAAAAAATCATCAATCTATATTAAGATAAATGAACAATGAAAAATGAAATGTATTTCAGAACAAATAAATGAGCAAATTATTTTTATTTAAACAATTGATGCAGTAAATCTATAATACAAAAAATGCTTATCCGCTCGATCCCGTGTCTGTCATCGAGATTGTGTCTGTCATCCAAGATGGCGGCATAAACAATTCAAAGATGGCAGAAACATTTACTGTTTTCTTCTTATCATGCATGAGCCGGCTCCCAACTGGCCGGCTGAGTAAGATGTCTCCTACTTGGCTGCCAGTATAGACATTGGACCAACCATATGTATAGTGCCGAGGTGACCAACCGCCATCCACTAACATACGGCTGGTAAGATTGTAAGAGCCAAATGGCAATCACAAAGTAATATTGTTTTCGATCGCCTTAATCATTACCAATGAGCAGACTAGTGAACTTAGGATAGGTAACACACAATCATGCCAAATCAGTATATTTTTTTTTTAACTCAGTTAAATTTTCTTTTGTACCATAATTGGATCGTGGGAAGTTTTTGACTATCATACTGTACAAGCATAAAAAAAGTAAAGTTCCCTTAGCCCTAAAGGGCCATCGGGGCAGATGAAGTGTAGAATTCAACTGTTTCTATAACCTCGGCACATAAAGGGATTGTGTGGTTAGCACAACGCCCAGCCGCCTTTACTTCCCCAACTTAAGTCAGGTACCCATTTAAAGCTGGGTGGACTTGTGGGACGACTTGAAACACATTTCACCTGGAAAAATTCCCATTGTTCTCACCGTGGATAGAACACAGGACTCTCAGGTTGACAGTCGAGTATCTACACCACTCGGCCATCCGTATTTTTTTTTTTTAATTTTTTTTTAACGCCGCCATTGCCGGCATGGTAGGGTGTAGTGTGCCTACCACCACAACATTGTTGGCGGCGCTGATGCACGTCTGCCATGCCTACAGAGCGGCGGGGTGAGTGTGCCCGCTATCATCTGCAGGGATGGCAGAAAGATGGGTTTTAATCCTTGCCCAAACCGGCCAGACCAGCAGGGTGTGTGTACTGCCGGTCGGCCAGGATGGCAAGGAAAGGGGTTTTTTCTGCCACTCGGACAGAGGGGAGGGTGTTGTACCCTCAGCCGGAAATGGCAAGCTGCGCAGGTGTGCCTGAGTGGGACGGAGTGGAAGGGTGTTGTGTGCCGACCACATCCGTCAACCACCGCCAGCTGTGAATACTGCGGTCTCGGATAGTCCTCATTGACCACAGTACCACTACCCTCGCAAGTAATGTTTTTTTTCCTGACTAGAGAACCCCTATGATCCATCCCCCGTGGATCATGGTATGTCTCTTAGACCAGGATGGAGAGATCACAAAGTATCCGAAATATTCTGTGATACTCTCCGAAACATCCGTATATGATGCTCTACGTAATACATCCACACTGAGAGCAGTCGCATAGGCCTGTGTATATCTCACAATATCATAATATATTTATGGTGTTCTATTTGTTATTAAATGAGAAGCGATCATAAAAGAAATATTTACAGAAATCGTTCAATTAATATTCTGTATTATTTTCCACAATCTAAACCTTAAACCAAAATTATGAATACCTCAATATAATGTAATATTTATATTGTTTAAATTGTTTTTATTTCTAAAATATGTCTATTTCTAATATACAACTATTTCCCTTTATTACTAACCTAAAAAACGTCACATTTTTTGTGCATTTTTTTACTATTACGTCACATGAATGAATTGAATAAGGGTTGAGTTTGAGTAGCGCCGTACACAATGTTTACAATGCAAACTAACCCATTTATGATGGGGGCTTCACACGGAGGGTGTATGGAGGGGCCCCAGTTTGAGGAGGGCCCCCAAAATATTTTTTAAACTAAATATTAAGTACATTATCTTTGTGCTATACTACAATGTGTATATCAGTAAGTAAACCACCTGCTAAACATGTAGCGTTTTGCTTAAACTACAGGCATTCACTCACGTCTCTTTTTTTTTAAATACGTCATGTTGAACATCATAAAACATAACATGAAGAATTGTTTGGAAAGGAGTCCATGAAATATTATGAAGGAATTATGATTTTAAGAGTTGTTGTTTATGTTTACCCATAGTGAGGATTATCCTCTTTGGGAGGAGCTATTTAACATATGAACTTTATTTGATGCATTATTAGGTGTCCCTATTCTCAAATGTATTTTGGCTACAATGTCCTTGGGGCCACTGCGAGTATATAGACTGATTGTTAACACGCTAAAATATATATCACCATTTTCAACTCCCACTGTGTGCCTACTTGCCGGTCCGGGTACCGGGCCTTTGATAACTAGTCTATAATACAAAAAATCCTTTTCCGCTCTCTCGGCGATCCCGTGTCTGTCAGCCGAGATCCTGTCTGTCATCGAGATTGTGTCTGTCATCCAAGATGGCGGCATAAACAATTCAAAGATGGCAGAAGCATTTACTGTTTTCTTCATAACATGCATGATCCGGCTACCACCTGGCCAGCCGAGTAAGATGTCTCCTACTTGGCTGCCAGTAAAGACATTGGACCAGCCATATGTATAGTGCCGAGGTGACCAAACACCCTACACAAACATACGGCTGGTAAGATTGTCAAAGCCAATTGGCAATCACAATGTAATACTGTTTTCGACCTCTTCATCATTACCAAGGGGCAATTAAGCGATCTTAGGAGAGGTAACACAAAATCATGCCAAAATATATTTTTTTCTTTTTTTATACGCCGCCATTGCCAGTATGATAGGGTGTGGTGTGCCTAACACACCAGCATTGTTGGCGGCAATGATGCACGTCTGCCATCCCTACAGAGCGACGAGGTGAATGTGCCCGCTATCATCTGCCGGAATGGCAGAAAGATGGGTTTTATTCCTTGCCCAAACTGGCCAGACCAGCAGGGTGTGTGTACTGCCAGAATGGCAAGGCGAGGGGTTTTTCCTGCCACTCGGACAGAGGGGAGGGTGTAGTGCGCCTGTACCCTCAGCCCGAAATGGCAGGCTGCGCAGGTGTGCTTGAGTGGGACAGAGTGGAAGGGTGTTGTGTGCCGACCACATCCGTCATCACCGCCAGCTATGAATACTGCGGTCTCGGATAGTCATTATTGACCACAGTACCACCACCCTCGCAAGAAAGGTTTTTTTCTTTATTTTTCCTGTCTAGAGAACTCCAATGACCTATCCCCCGTGGATCATGGTATGTCTCTCAGACCAGGATGGAGAGGTCATACAAATATCATGCCAAAATATTTATATGATACTCTCCAATCCAATGTCAAAATTCAGAGGCCTCTAAAGAGACCAGGCCCAGAGGGCCCAATAATCCATAGGTTCGGCACTGCCGGGTTGGCAGTATTATCTTAGTATATTCTCAGTTCGATATATTGTACTATACTACAATGTGTATAACTGTAAGTAAACCACCTGCTAAACATGTAGCGTTTTGCTTAACTTACAGGCACTCACTCATGTCTCTCTCTCTTTTTTTTAAATAAGTCATGTTGAACATCATAAAACATAAAATATTATTAATGAATTAAGATGTATCAATGATAATGTCTTGTGTGCACAAATTATTAGTTGGATGTTACATTCAACGTTTAATAGTCGGGGGTCATTTTTGTTAAGCTTCTGAGCCCATAATGAGGATTATTCTCTTTGGAATGAGATTTAAGTATTATCGCAGCTTAACGGGGGCCCCATAAAATCTTTTTTTTTACATTAAATATTAAGTACATTATACAATGTCAACATGCAGGGGCCCCCGAAAAGGACAAACCCCAAATCCCTAGGTTCGGCGCTGGCTTCACAGAACAATAATGTTTAAATCTTTGATATTACCTTTTTTTTAGAGGCCTGATATTTTCTGCGTCTGCGGCCTTAAATACATTGATTGAGTATTATTTTTTTTAATTGAAGGTCAGATAAAAGCTACACAACGATTCTTTCTCCCCGGGCCCCAGCTTGAGGAAAACCAAAACAATTATCTCATGTCAAAATGCAGGGGCACCCCTCAAAGAGGCCAAGTCCACCGGGCCCCTAAATGATAAATCCAAAGGTTCAGCACTGCCGGGTTGGCAATATTTTTGTGGGTCATTGTACTATGCTACAATGTGTATAACAGTAAGTAAACCACCTGCTAAACATGTAGCGTTTTGCTTAACTTACACTCACTCACTCACGTCTCTCTTTTTTTTTTAAATACGCCATGTTGAACATCATAAAACATTAAATGAAAAACTGTTTGGAAAGTAGTCCATTAAAATATTATGAATGAATGAATATTTATCAATGCTAAGGTGTTGTGTGCACAAATTATGTAGGCTATAGCTGAATGTTAGGTTCAGATTTTAATCGTCTTGGGTTGTTTCTGTTAAACTTCTGTACCCATAATGAGAATTATTTTCTTTGGTTAGAACTATATAACATATAAACTTTATTTGATTTAATATTCAGTGCCCTACTCTTCAATGTATTTTAGCTACAATAATCTGTTCATGTTCCTTGGGGCCACTTTTTGTATATAGACTGATTAATAACACGCTCAAATATATATCACCATTTTCGCTTAACGCAAGCACTCACAGTCACGTCTCTCTCTCTTTTTTTTTAAATACGTCATGTTGAACTTCATAAAACATTAAATGAATAACTGTTTGGAAAGGAGTCTATTAAAATATTATGATGGCATACGAATGATCGGGGTTTAATCATCGGGGGTTGTTTATGTTTACCCATAGTGATGATTATTTTCTTTCACCAGGAACTATTTAACATATGAACTTTATTTGATTTATTATTAGGTGTCCCTATTCTCAAATGTATTTTATCTACAATAATCTCTTCATGTCCTTGGGGCTACTGCAAGTATATAAACTGAATGTTAACGCGCTCATATATGTATCACCATTTTCAACTGCAACTGAGTGCCTACTCGCCGGTCCGGGTACCGGGCCTTTGTTTACTAGTTTATGTTAAAAAATACACTGCAAATGTTGTTCGATCAGCAAGAGTTACGAGCTCTTTGGTTGTTTCCACTAGTTGAGATGTGTCACGTAGAAATAAACCATGGGATTCTTTTCCTTCAAACCGTGCGCCAAAACCATGGAAACATTGCATAGTCGATCCATGACATCTCTTGAAAAGCAACCTTCGTAGAGCTCGCATATCTGTTACAAAGGTATTAATATTACGATATGCATACACATCTCAAATAATTCGTTGAACTGTTTCTTTTATATTCCCGCTGTTATGTTTCTGTGTGGAAAGAATGTACAATTTGATTGTCTAGTGTTTAATAAAACGAACCGTTACAGTGATGTAGGTGTGGCTGCTTTGATCATGTGATCAAAGATCAGTTTTTCACTAGGGACAATCTCTGAGAATGTCTTTTTCTTTCTCGATAACATTTTCAATGTGACGCGAAACAATTGTTGCGAATGGTGGAATTTCTTTATCGTCTACGTTTCCACACTGAACTCCGATGTTAATCACCTTTGATGCTGAACCATGAAAACTCAACGAAAGTGAATGGTCGCAAATCTTTTGGCACACATTGATACAATGGTGACGGTTAATTTTGCTTTTACATGTACCGGTACCTGCTATTGTCCTTATTAATTACGCATCCACTTATGGATGTAATTTTGTGTCTGGTGATCGAACTTACAATATTCGAAAGCCGTTAGTACCATCACAAGATTTCCATGCTGAGAGTGTGGCACACCGTGTACACACCACCAACGGTACATTTGCTCCATCTAAACACATCAGTTTGAAATATTTCTTTACACCACTTTTTACCTTTAAGGACAAAAAGTCAACAAATTTCTGGATACAAGTTTTATATTCCATGTTTACCAACATAGTTAAATTCCAACATAAAAACGAAAAAGTCGAAAACAGTTAATTCAAATCAAACTGCTATGACTACTCACAAAATAATAAACTTTAACCCTCGTTGTGACACCAACAAGATACGAAAAATCTGAACATAACACTGTATATTTCCACAATACAATCATTTATTAAAGTGACAAAAGATTAAAGATTGGTGTTTTGCTCCCCGCGGGATTCCCGCTTAGTACAAACCAAATCTCTACTTACTGCTAGTGATCTATCCCCTATTATTGATATAAAAAAAACCAATATTAAAGTACCGTACTATAGTCAGTTTATCTAAATTCAATAAGCAAAAGTAATTAGAAGTAGACCAAAATAAAAGGGGATCATTGGAAATCGCACATATATCATCAAAGAGCCTCATTAACGACAAATATGTCAAAAAGGACACAAATTAGAAAACAAAAAAAGATAATTTAAAAAAAACCGTGTAAAGAAGATTAAATTAGATACAGACAACAGTAGTTCTTGAGGTGGATGGGGGTAGGTGGTGAAGGGGTTAAGTTTCTCTACTACTGGGATACAGGTGTTTTGGTTCTAACGTGTTACTGAACCAACCTTTGATCACGTGGTTGCTGGGCCCGTTTGTCCCTTTCCACCCCACCCCCTTTAAACTTTTTTAATACAACACGTTGTAGATATGCAACAACTTTGAATAATTCATAACAGTTTTAAAAAAGCTTAGTCAATAAGATCAAAATTTTTGTTAGTGCGCTTGTTTGTGTGTGCGCGCATTATTTTTTTCGTCCACCTTTTTATGTCAGCACCCTCAGTCAAGGACAAATGACCACCGACGTACACCCGGTGAGTTCACTAAGCAAAACAAAAAAATAATCGTGATTTTTCTTAAGCATTCTCGTGTAGTTTCAAAAAACACAAGCCTCACAGACGTAAGATTTATTCGTGACATCGACAAAGAGTATTGTGTCTATAAAGGTTTTTTTGTCAACCATGTCTTTAAGCCACCAAGCACAAGTAAGTATTCTTATAATTACATTTTCAAATCCCAGCGATATTTATAAACCTTTTTCTGATGTTTTCAGAATAAAATATTGATAATTTAAAAGAAAATTCTTCAACCCGTACTTCTCAAATGTTCTTGATCAGTGCTCTAAAGATGTGTTTGTATTTTTTAAAATAAATATATTTAGTCATAAAGAGACGTAAACAACGTTTTTAAATACTAGTACTATAATAGGTATTTCATACAGCTCGGAAATTGATGCTTATGCATTTTATTTATATTTTATAAAGTATATAGTTGTCCGCCACTGTTTTTCTTTCGGTGTCACAGTTCTGGCAGACATGCGAAGTTAGGGGCTGTCCATTAATTACGTCTACAAAATTGGGGGGGGGGGGAGGGGGGGGGTCAGAAAATTTTTGACAATTGTTAACAAGGGGGAGGGGGGGAGGTCAAGAAAAGTTGACGTCAACAATGTTACATTTTTTTTTAAATTTAATATAATTACTTAATAAAGGAAAATTAAGCAGCGTTTGTAGTCCTGTGTTATACACATTCGCTTAACATTCAGTATTTTAATTAAACTAACTATATTCCTACTAATTTTGCCACATAAACATTTTGGAAGCCAACCTTTTTAGGGGGGGGGGTAATCAAATGTTGACGTAATTTTATAGGGGGGGGGGTCTCTGAAAGTTTGACAAGTTGTTGACAAGGGAGAGGGGGGAAGGTAAAAATCGCCAAAAATTTGTTGACATAAATAATGGACAGCCCCTTATAACTTTTTAGAGATACATTATTACTGAAATTTTGAATATATTTTCTTGCTCCATGACATAGCATTATTCAATAATTAATTTTGCAATTAATAAAGTAATTTTTTGTTATATTTTAACAAATATGAGTAAAAAAAAACCCTCACAACAAATGAAGGGATACAACCGTGTTTAACTCTTTAAGGGAATTAACCGGTTTACTATGATGAACTGCACTAATAAATGTGCTACCTCCCTTGCATCAATACTCCATGTTTCAGATCGAGCTGCGTGCTTGTAGGTCAAAGCAGCGGTACACACACGTGTGTGTTTATTTACACACCGTGTTACATTGAATATCTCCATCTCTTCAATCGACAGCATTGTTCAACATGTTAACAAAAGTACTTGGTGTTGAATGGGGGAATTAGGTGCACACTTACTTAAAAAAAAACCTTTTATTTATATATATTAGAGAACAGTTTTTAAAAACTGTTTTTTTTTTCATTTCATTTTTCTATTATTTCAGATCTGTCGTAAAATCGCCGAGTTCACTAAGCATTATTTAATATGATTTGACGTCTTTCCATCAGAGGCGTACCTAGGTTGGCGAGGAGGGAGTGATGGTCCAAATTCGAAAATCCCCCCCCGGGACCCCAAATAGGCCAAGCGCCCACCCGACCCGGGCCGGGCCCCCAATCACTCGGTTCGGCACTGGTTTCCACGTCCTTCTAGTTTGTTTTCTATAGCAACCGATTAAACGGAAATTGGGTGAATGAAGTCCAAAATTTATTTATTTATTTTTCAGTTGAGTGTTGAAATCGAACAAATGTCATCACGCCTTGATAGAAGGTACCCTAACCAGCATGCTATCGTCCGAGCGGGGACGCAGGAAACTGATAAGCTTCGGAATCAAGACCTTGTCCATAAACGTGCCAATGAGGTTCTTAGAGCAGAGAACCTCCAGAAGGACGAATTGATAAACCACTTGCGTAATCAACTTCATGAAAAGGACGTTATAATTGCTGAACAGAAAAAGAGGGAGGCCGAAAACGGAAGCAAGATCGTTAAACTTCGCGACGATCGCAGAAAAGCATGGGAGCTCATCACCAAAGCTCAAGGTAACTGGAATTTTTTTTTTTTTTAAATAGTGATTTGTTTCATTGTTTGGTGGTGAAATATTTCAAACACAAACAGACATGCCCTCAGGCCTTTCTATTATTCAGTGCTTACTTTTTTTTCTTTAAAAAAAATGCACCGGAACTTCTATTTATGTCCGTCATGTCATAATTATTGCTTTATAAGTCTGCGTGGAAAAAAAAAAGGCGCCTGAACGCCATTCCGGTGCATTCCGCCAGAAAAAAAAAAGCACTGATATTACCTACAAAAGTGAATTTCGTTGAAGAATAAACTGTGAGAGTTGTAATTATAATTGATTATATATAAATATCTGATATTGATTATATATAAATATCTGATATTGATTATATATAAATATCTGATAGATAACTTTTTTTTCTTTTCAGAAAGCCTGGATGAAGCCACTGACCTACTAGAACGTAAGATTTAAAAAAAATATTGCCATATATTTTAACTCGTTGAATTAAATGATAGGAGGCTATTGGTACTTAATCCAGGCAAACGTAATATTACCGTTTTCCCCATTCCCAGTAAAATTATAAAATGTTTATCATTCTCGATTATTCCCCCTTTCTTAAACAATTCTACGTGTCCTTGTTGGCAAACGCTTGATTGGTTTGACAGTAGTACTTTCCCCCCACCACCCTCAGTGATGTGTAGTGTCAGGGGCGAATCTTATCAGCCACAAGTGTAGAAAAAAAACATCCCTTTTCTCCCCAATCAGTTAATTTTCCGAAGATTATAGTACTGTACATTAAAACAATTACTGATATTATTAAACTATACTAATTGGATCAAATAATCCCATTGCTTAATAGTTCTTTCATACAGTCA
>JAGDYQ010000048.1:1508212-1549323 GCA_021962125.1 Bulinus truncatus | reverse complement strand
CTTGCTACAGCACTGATATATATGGCTCTTTGTATCATGTCTAGTTCTGTTAGTCATTCGCAGCCAGTGCCGATGACAGTAAGGTATATTTGGTCTCGTAAGATTCAATGCGGAAGGGGAAAGGTTGTTTTTTTTTTAAACTAGCCATTTTGACTTTAAAGAAAATTATAATCTTACTAAAACAGAAGAGAGCGAATTTGTGTTCAAGTATTAATGGAGATGGATGCATTACATGCTCATTTAAAGAAAATTATAATCTTATTAAAACTGCAGAAAGCATAATTGTGTTAAAGTTATTAATTTAAAGAAAATCTCAGGTTTATCAGATTCATTCCAAACACGCTTCTCATTGTCTTCCTTGAACACTTAGCATTCTTTCGCAACACACACACCCACACACAAATTAGCTTCCAACAAACTATATTCAGGTAACAAATACGCTACCACACTGTAATTTATACGTCACTAAGACGGCACTGTCATGATTTCTCATTCATAACAATTAATCAAACATCGTAGATGATAACCAAACGTGATTTATTGTAATAATGAGGGTATAAGCTCAAAAAATATTTTTTTTGAAAAATGTATCCTGAATATGAAAAAATAAAAAGAATAGCCCAGTTTGATCACCATACTTTGAGGGCATACATGCATGACCCAGTTTCACCACCATACTTTATATTCTAAGGTGTCGTCTTGACATCAATTATTTCCCTTTCCTCCGGGATTAAAAACATTTCTTTAGCCATTGTCCACTGTCCAGTCCGTATTTCAATCTACATAATCGCATTTAGTTCTATTTAAGTATCATATTATTTTTGCCTGCAGGATACATGTTCATATTGTTTTAACGAAGTGAGGTAATCGAATATTTTTATCTGACAAAGTCATGTGTTGTCAACTCGTTGTCACTTGGCCTGCAGGATACAAGTTTATATTGTTTTAACGAAGTGAGGTTATCGAATCCTTTATCTAACAACGTCCGGTGTTGTCACTTGCCCAGCAGCTTTTCTGCGTTGGTTTATTTTTTAAATTTTTTTATCGTTTCATGTTTTGGTCCGACATTTAGCTAGAAGCAGGTAGAGTGATAATTGCAAAGGTGTCTTACTAGTCATCCACACACAATCACTGACCATTGACTGACCACATTGAGAAGTATAAAGACATTGGTGATCAGTTTAACCCCTGTATACCGACAAAGTAATAAATGTATCGCGATTAGATAGACAGACAGATGGACGGACGGATGGATGGATGGATGGATATTTGATGGCATTTGCTAGAAATGTTACATCTGTCCTCATTGTTAATATTATCTCTGTCCTCATTGTTTCAAAAAAAAATTTGAAGGAAAGTTGTGATAAAGCACTATCACACACTATCACACACGCGCGAATGTGTTTTATGTCAACGTGGAGTTTGTCAATTGTTATTAACCAAGTGGTCAACTGAATCGAGTGGTGATGGATATGTACTGTCCACTGCCTTAGTGTGTGTTGACTCAATGTGTGTGAATGCTCTAAAGTGTGGTGTGTGTGTGTGCAGGGCCGCCGAGAGGGGGGCAGGGGGTCATTGCCAGGGGGGCCCGCATCTGTAAGGGGGCATAAAGGGGGCCCGGCAGCCCCGACCATGTCAATTTTTTCACGACTCATTGTTTATTAAAGGGCCCGCAATGATGTCCTGCCCAGGGGCCCGCGTTGACTATCGGTGCCACTGTGTGTGTATGTGTGTGTGTGTGTGTGCTCTTTACTGTTAGAGTATGTGTTCGATAAAAAAAAGTATTCAGCTGTCGGTCTGGGTGTATGTGTGTGAATGTACTAGCGTTTCATTTGTTAGAGCATCAAAGAAAAAAAACCTGTCAGTCGAGAGGAAATAAATGAAGGGTGTGGGAGATAGAGGCTGGGTGTAACAAAATTTGTTGCCCGGGGGTCAATATGCTGTAAATAGGGTGGAGTGGGGAAGGGGGGTGTGGGTGCCCGCAAGGTTTGGGTGCTTGAAGACCGTTCTCCATCGGTATACTTGTATGCACTACAGTCTATGTGGAGTGTAGCAGTAATATAGAAACATTACGGTAACCAGTCATCACACTTCAACAACACTGTCCTTTTGCATGAAATGTGTGATCAATAAATGTATAATTACCTCTGTCTCAGAGCCGTAGTTTTAGCCCCTACAAAGGTGTCCCACGAGAATAGGAACTCCATGTTAATAGTTTATGTGCGTATCTCTCTCTCTCTCTCTCACACACACACACACACATAGATAGATAGATATATATGATATATCCCGATATAAATATCAATTTTTCTCTAGATTACCTTTTCCGATCCCATTATAAGTAATTAATGATCTTTAATAGAGGGCATGAGAATAGGTTAATCAGATAAGTCGGAAATTGGGTTTAAAAAATATTCAATTTCGATACCACAAAAATTACCAATATTTCCGATTTCGACTAGTTGTATTTTCATAAATTGTGACATTGTAGTTTCAGTATCCCTAGTTGTATTTTCATAATTTGTGACATTGTGGTTTCAGTATCCCTAGTTGTATTTTCATAAATTGTGACATTGTGGTTTCAGTATCCCTAGTTGTATTTTCATAAATTGTGACATTGTGGTTTCAGTATCCCTAGTTGTATTTTCATAAATTGTGACATTGTGGTTTCAGCATCCTAGATTGGTTAAAAAGTATAACATGAACTCTATAGTTAAGAATTGCAGAAAAAGTTATGAAGATCACAGAATGTAATTTGATTACACGGAAGGATTACAGGGCCACCGTTACGAATTTTGGGCAACACCGTTGGCCTATTTGGCACCTTTTCCTCCGGATTTTACAGCAAAATAAATATATCTCAAAAGCGACAGGAGCCCCAAAAATCTTGGATTTCCCAGGCAATAGTTCTGCTTGCCTCTCACTCACGTTGGGACTGAAATTAAACTGTTGGAACTGTTACACACCACCGATTGGCTGACATTAACCTTAACATTCCAGTTGAGCAATTTAGATTTTTAGAGCATTTTCGAAAAAATATGCTCTATTGTCCCTGTTTTGTCAGTCTGTCTGTCCGTCATCACCCTAGATCTCAACAACCATAAGTCCTAGACCCATGATGTATATATCATTTTGTAGGTCTTGGCCTGCCATGTGTACATCAAAAGTCCATTTTGCGATCTGATCTCTGAGGGCCGAATAAAAGGGCTTATTAGGTTCCGTTTTTTTTACTATATAAGCTATATTAACAAAGGGGCGTACAAAGTGCCGTAACTCTATTATTTATTTTTGTAACAGTTATTCAACATGACTTACTTCCCTTGTTTTTTATATATGTGTTTATGATTCTATTGTGTAATTTATTTTCGTTCATTAATTGTGGTGTAAAATTAGGGAGGAAAGAGAACCAGGGGAGCTTCTGTTGTTACAGTTAGGCCCCCATAGAATTACTGACTGGTGTGCGTGTGTGGCTTATTTCAGTGTGTAACGATTGTTAGCGTATTAGTATTTGTCGATGCATAGTTATAAGTGCAACGAGTAAAAATTATTAGTGTTACCGTGATGAATTAAAGTGTGATTGTCAGGGGAAAATTAAAAAAAACCTTCCTCCCTGACACACTCACTGTAATTAGACAGCCTAATAGGCATAGGGGCAGATGCAGTGTAGAATTGATCTATCTATGTTACCTTTATTTCCCCACCTAATGTCAAAGTTTAAAGATGTGTGGATTCATGGGACTTTACACCATTTTTCACCTGGAAACATTTTCTTGGTTCTCATTCAGGAGAGAACCCGGTACTCTCTCGGGTCGACAGTCAAGTGCTCTACACACCATGGCCACCTCATGCCTGTGTTCAGATAATGATCTGAGGTTTTAAAGAGCACAGTGTGTTGTGTGCAAATTTGGATGTACACACTGGATGTACACACTGTTACATTGTTGGATCATCTTAATTGTATTGAGCTCAATTTGTATGCTTGTGAATTGTCTACACACATCTGTTAGCCTGCTACACACATACGTTAGCCTGCTACACACATACGTTAGCCTGCTACACACATACGTTAGCCTGCTACACACATACGTTAGCCTGCTACACACATACGTTAGCCTGCTAAACACATACGTTAGCCTGCTACACACATACGTTAGCCTGCTACACACATACGTTAGACTGCTAGATGTAAATTAAGAACAAAACACATCGGAAAAACAAACAAACAATACTGTTGCTTGAAAATAAACATTTTTTTAATATACTTTTCAATAGCTAGGAGCCACGTCGCCTTCTTAACTAGACCTAAGGCTCTGAAAACAAACAAAAAATTAAAAGAAAAATTAAATTCTTCGTTAAATGTTTTTTACATGCATCACTCTCCCTTGTCTCACTAGTGTTTAGAAAACCCAATCACATTCAAAGATATATTTTGCATACAACTTTTGTATTCTGCCACGACTGTCACAAGTGGACACCACCCCCTCACTTTCACAAGTGGACACCACCCCCTCACCTGCACAAGTTGACACCACCCCCTCACCTGCATAAGTGGACACCACCCCCTCACCTGCACAAGTCGACACCACCCCCTCACCTTCACAAGTGGACACCACCCCTCACCTTCACAAGTGGACACCACCACCCTCACCTTCACAAGTGGACACCACCCCCTCACCTGCACAAGTGGACACCACCACCTCACCTGCACAAGTTGACACCACCCCTCACCTTCACAAGTGGACACCACCCCCTCACCTTCACAAGTGGACACCACCACCCTCACCTTCACAAGTGGACACCACCCCCTCACCTGCACAAGTTGACACCACCCCCTCACCTGCACAAGTTGACACCACCCCCTGACCTGCAAAAGTTGACACCACCCCCTGACCTGCAAAAGTTGACACCACCCCCTCACCTGTAAAAGTTGACACCACCCCCTCACCTGCACAAGTTGACACCACCACCTCACCTGCACAAGTTGACACCACCACCTCACCTGCACAAGTTGACACCACCACCTCACCTGCACAAGTTGACACCACCCCCTCACCCTGCACAAGTTGACACCACCCCCTCACCTGCACAAGTGGACACCACCCCCTCACCTGCACAAGTGGACACCACCCCCTCACCTGCACAAGTTGACACCACCCCCTCACCTGCACAAGTGGACACCACCCCCTCACCTGCACAAGTTGACACCACCCCCTCACCTGATTTGTTTATAATTTTAAATTATAGTCAGTCCTTGTAGCTAGTTTACACATGTTGTCATGATTCGTGAGGTTATGTTTATTTCCGTTGGTACGGGATCTTTTTTTTACGGGTGGGGATGGGTGGAGATGCAGCAGACTTTGATGGGAGTGGGGGAGGGGGTTCAGACTATGCGGGAACGCGTGAGGTTTGATGAAAATTACAGCCCCCGTACAGCTCTGTTGTACTATTAAAAAAATAGCGGGAGGGGAGGGGGGTTGAGTATGAAAGTAGCGGAGGGAGGGGGGGGTAATAACATTGTTCTTAGTTCTTAATATGCAAATATAACAGTACGAAAGAACTATTCAGCTATAGAACTAGTTGAACAATTAGTATAGCTTAATAATATTAGTAGTTTTTTTAGTATAGTACTATTATCTTCGGAATTTACTGATGGGGAGAAAGAAAAAGGAGGTTTTCCACACTTGTGGCAGATAGGTTTTGCCCCTGACACTTCACATCACTTGGGGGGGGGGGAGTTCATTTAAACAATATTAACAAACTACTACGGTCAAGCCAATCAAGCTTATGTCAACAAGGACACGGTGAAGTGTTTACGAAAGGGGAATAATCTAGAATAATAAACATTTGATAGTTTTACTGGGTAATACAATACTACGTTTGCTTGGATTAAGTACCATACCCTAGTACCATTTAGTTCAACGAGTTAAAATATGTGGCGATATTAGTTTAAAACTTACTTTCAAGTATGTCCGTGGCCTCATCAAGAGTCTCTGAAAAGGAACAAAAATAGAGTTATCTACCAGAGAATCAATTATCGTTATAATTACAACTAGTAGTAGAACCCTGCAAAACCTTTGCATAGAGTTATATCCCCTTAGACTTGATCGGCAGGATGGGTTATTTTTTGTTTGTTTCGGGCATATCCGATTTTTTTCATGATTTGATTTTTAAACTGTAATACTGTTGTATTAATTCTTTACATTTGATTTAACGCAGAGCCCAAATTGATATTATTTATATAGACTAGCTGTACCCAGGCCCGTAGCCAGAGGGGGGCTAGGGGGGCTCAGCCCCCCGTTAATGAGCTGAGCCCCCCCCCCCCACTGTGCATGATTTGAGCTTTTTGGCAAAATTTTAATAATAACGGCTATAAAACATCAATCATTTCGTTCAATAAATCAATAATAATAAAAACTTAAAAGTTTATATTTTGGCAATCATTCAGGCTATTTTATTTACATAAATAGGTAATCTAATTTTTGGGCATAAAAGATTGAATCTTATAGAAGTTCACTTCTGGGTATTTTGGGCTGCAATGGCGTTTGGGGTTTCAACAGCCGTGTGTGAGAACAGTTTCTCAACCCTCACACGAATGCTCACCCCATATCGCAGATCAATGTTACAAAAGCGTCTAAGCAACCTTTTCCTGCTTGCATTTGAAAAAGATTTAACAGACAATCTGAATGCTGAAGCTTTTTTAGGTAAATTCAGTGCTAATTTGCACTGAATTTGCGTTTGCTAATTTGAAAGTATGATAATATAAGTTCGCAACCAGTGCCGACGAGTGTTGGGGGGGCTGGGGGCAAATGCCCAGGGGCCCGGCGAGTTTTAAGTGCCCGGACTGAGCTGGCCAATCAACTTTGTAAAATATTTATCACAAACGTATTTTATCTTCAGTCGTCTTTTATCTACTACACAGATATCACAACAGGAACAAGGATAAGATAAATTAACAAAATCCTTTTTGAAAAAAAAATGCACAATTGCTCTTTAATAAGTCCAAGCAAAAGTATACATTAATAAACACTGAACTCCAAGAACGACCTCGCTGTCCCAGGGTCATCGTACTCTGCCTGTTCACTGTCCAGTTACACACACACACACAGACCCACAGCGAATACCATACAGTCACCAGTTACACACTCATGCTCTCCCCTGCCCATGCATACCATACCGTTATTCAACACACAGCGTACACTCTGTGACAATATTGATAGCACGGGGGCCCGTGTCACCCCTGCCCAGGGTCCCGAAATTTCTATCGATGGGCCTGTTCGCAACCTTGTAATAGTTTTATATATTGATATCTTCTGAGGACAACTAGAAAATTAATAAAAAAAAAACATTGACTTCTGACTTCACTTTTATACATATGTATAATAAAATAACAAAGTACTAACTCTGTGATTTCTGAGTGATGTTATTTAGTTAGCAAATTTACTTTTTAGCAGAATTAATTTTATTTTAAATTTAATAATTGCGACTGGTCAATTTGTTGTTGATAGATATGTTCTTTGTTTTCAATATTTTATAAGAAATATCACACAAATAGCTAAGCTATATTCGTGCATCTTTGTCGTTCTTCCCGGGTTGTACGTTAAACCAAAACCAACAGTATAATAATATAAATCAGGTATCTATTATGTAACAATTGTGTAGCAGAATAAATGATCCATATATTTATAACAGGAATCAGAAATTGCTCAGCGTCAATAAATTTTTATCATTAAAACTCTTTACTATTTAAATTATTTTTAACGAAACTGCAACATGCCATGCATTATTGAAACGTAGTTAAAATTATATATTTCTAATTAATAGCTAAACAATCGGTACTAAAATGCAACATTCCAGATATGGAACTGCAAAAAATTTCTTGGGGACATTTTGACTACCCCATTATGAAACAATTCACAATTTAAAAAAAAAACAGTCCAGTTACCTTGAGACTTTGAAATTAACTCCCAAGTTTTGCGGCGTTCATCCCTTAGGCGAACTATTATTGCCATCAGATCTTGGTACTTTGTATTCAAAGTACTGATTGTTTGGTCTTTTTGTTGAATAGTACTTCCCATGTTCAGAATTATTTGGTCTTTTGCGAGGTTGTCTGCTGTTAGGCGTTGAATTTCTTGCCTTTGGGTATGGTCCATTTCTTTTAGTCGTATGATTTCTTGTGTTCCTTGGTGAACTACAGCGTGTTGTGACTGGAACACTGCATTAAGTTTGTAAGGACATTTTATCTACCTCTTCACTCAGCTGAAAAATAAATAAAAAATAAATAACTTTTAGACATATTTTTTTATATTATGCTTGTACTTCAATCAGCCAATTTCTGTTTATTCGATTGCTATAGAAAACAAAAATAGAAGGACGTGGGAAGACGTCAAATCATATTTAATAACGCTTGCTCAACTCGGCGTTTTACGACTGATCCGAAATCAACAATAGAATAAATAATAAAATAAAACTAACCATCATTTAACCCTAATAAAGCTTAAAACAAGTAGTTTTGTTTACATTTTTAAAGATGCTGCCGATTGAAGAAGTAGAGACACACAATGTAGCACGGTGTGTAAATACATGCACGCGTGTGTACCTTGTACAATGTACATACAGCCTCTTTGACCTATTGTTAGCACGCGGCTCGTTTAGATATAATGTAGTATTGATGCAAGGGATGTAACCCATTTATTATTGACGATTATTAAGTTAAACAGTTAATTCCCTTAAAAAGTAAACACGATTATATCTTTTAATTAGTTATGAGGACTTTTTTTTTAACTTTGTTAAAAATTGTAAAAAAAAATTCATAAATTGAAAAATTAATTATTGAATCATGCATTGCATGGAGAAAGAAAATATGCAAAATTTCAAGAAAATATATCACTAAAAAGTAGCTCAAAAATCGATTACAAAATGTGTATCAAGCAAATAATTAAATACATTAACAAATGTTTGGAGAAAAAACCGGTTAGAACAACGCATGTCTGCTAGAACTGTGACGCCGAAGGAGAAACAATGGCGGACAAATAATGACCTATTAATGTATTAGTATTTAAAAAAGGTTTTTGGCATCTCTTTATGTCTAAATATATTTATTAAAAAACCACAACACATTTTTAGACCACTGATCAAGAACATTTGAGAAGTACGGGTTGAAGATTTTTATTTTTTTTAAATTATCAACATTTTATTCTGAAAACATCATGAACAATTATGCAGTCTTTTAATTTCAATATAAAAGGTTTATAAATATTGCTGGGGTTTAAAAATGTAATTATAAGAATTTTTGCAGAAAAAAGCAAACAATACTTACTTTCTTTTGATGACTTTGGCTAGCTATGGTGTACAGAACTTCTTACTGCTACTGGACACTTCGAAGATGGGAAGAATGAATTTTACGTCAGTGCGGCTTGTGTTTTATGAAACTACACGAGAATGCTTAAGAAAAATCACGATTTTTTTTTGTTTTGCTTAGTGAACTCACCGGGTGTACGTCAGTGGTTGGTCATTCGTCCTTGACTGAGGGTGCTGGCTTGAAAAGGTGAACGAAACAAAAATGCGCGCACACACAAACAAGCACACTAACAAACATTGTGATATTATTGACTAAGCTTTTTTAAAAACTGTTATGAATTATTCAAAGTTGTTGTATATCTCCAACGGGTTATATTAAAAAGTTTAAAGGGGGTGGGGTGGAAAGGGACAATACGGGCCCAGCAACCACGTGATCAAAGGTTGGTTCAGTAACACGTTAGAACCAAAACACCTGTATCTTAGTATTAGAGAAACTTAACCCATTCCCCACCCCCACCCACCTCAAGACCTACTGTTGTCTGTATCTAATTTAATCTTCTTTAGACGATTTTTAAATTATATTTTTTGTTTTCTAATTTTTTTCCTTTTTGACATATTTGTCGTTAATGAGGCTCTTTGATGATATATGTGCGATTTCCAATGATCCCCCTTTTATTTTGGGGTGTACTTTTAACTACTGGGTTGAGATAAACTGACTATAGTACGGTACTTTAATATTGGTTGTTATTTTTTTTACTTATATCAATAACACCAATCTTTAATCTTTTGTCACTTTAATAAATGTTTGTATTGTGGAAGTATACAGTGTTATGTTCAGATTTTCGGTATCTTGTTGATGTCACAACGGGGTTTAAGTTTATTATTTTGTGAGTAGTCAGAGCAGTTTGACTTGATGGGCCGTGTTTGAATTAACTGTTTTCGACTTTTTCGTTTTTTATTTGGAATTTAACTTTGTTGTTAAACATGGAATATAAAACTTGTATCCACAAACTTGTTGACGTTAAGACCTAACGTTTTTTGCCAATAAAGGTAAAAAGTGGTGTAAAGAAATATTTCAAACTGATGTGTTTAGATGGAACAAATGTACCGTTGGCGATGTGTACACGGTGCGCCACACTCTCAGCATGGAAATCCTGTGATGTTACTAACGGCTTTCGAATATTGTATAGACCGATCACCAGACTCAAAAATTACATCCAAAAGTGGATTCGTAGTGAGTAAGGGCGGTCAGCAGGTACCAGCACATGTGAAAGCCGAATTAACCATCACTATTGTATCAATGTGTGCCAAAGATTTGCGACCATTCACTTTCGTTGAGTTTTCATGATTCAGCATCGGAGTTCAGTGTGGAAACGTAGACGAAATTTCACCATGCGCAACAATTGTTTCGCGTCACATTGAAAATTTTATCGAGAAAGAAAAAGACATTCTTAGAGATTGTCTCTAGTGAAAAACTAATCTTTGATCACATGATCAAAGCAGCCACACCTACATCACTGTAACGGCTCATTTTATTAAACACTAGACAATCAAATTGTACATTCTTTCCACATAGGTAATGCATGAGAAACATAACAGCGGGAATATAAAAGAAACTTTTAAAAGAATTATTTGAGATTTGTATGCATATCGTAATACTAATACCTTTGTAACAGATATGCGAGCTCTACGAAGGCTGCATTTTAAGAAATGTCATGGATCGATTGACTATGCAGTGGTTTTGGCGCATGGTTTGAATGAAAAGAATCCCATGGTTTATTTCCAAGTGACAGATCTCAGCTAGTGGAAACAACCAAAGAACTCGTAACTCTTGCTAAGCGAACAACATTTGCAGTGTATTTTTATGCGTCCTTGTGGGGAAGCCCTCGCTATAAATAATTTATGACGTCATTTTCCCACGGTACAATCTATATACATAATTTAAACGTTGTCTTGCGGGTTATGTTCATGTTTGTGACTAGTTTAAACGTTGTCTTGGCGTAATGTTCATGTTTGTGACTAGTTTAAACGTTGTCTTGGCGTAATGTTCATGTTTGTGACTAGTTTAAACGTTGTCTTGGCGTAATGTTCATGTTTGTGACTAGTTTAAACGTTGTCTTGCGGGTTATGTTCATGTTTGTGACTGGTTTAAACGTTGTCTTGGCGTAATGTTCATGTTTGTGACTAGTTTAAACGTTGTCTTGGCGTAATGTTCATGTTTGTGACTAGTTTAAACGTTGTCTTGGCGTAATGTTCACGTTTGTGACTAGTTTAAACGTTGTCTTGGCGTAATGTTCATGTTTGTGACTAGTTTAAACGTTGTCTTGGCGTAATGTTCATGTTTGTGACTAGTTTAAACGTTGTCTTGGCGTAATGTTCATGTTTGTGACTAGTTTAAACGTTGTCTTGGCGTAATGTTCATGTTTGTGACTAGTTTAAACGTTGTCTTGGCGTAATGTTCATGTTTGTGACTAGTTTAAACGTTGTCTTGCGGGTTATGTTCATGTTTGTGACTAGTTTAAACGTTGTCTTGGCTCTTGGCGTAATGTTCATGTTTGTGACTACTTTAAACGTTGTCTTGGCGTAATGTTCATGTTTGTGACTAGTTTAAACGTTGTCTTGGCGTAATGTTCATGTTTGTGACTAGTTTAAACGTTGTCTTGGCGTAATGTTCATCTCAGCTTGTACTGGTTTGTATGGGTGAGGACGGTTGGGAATGAAGCAAACTTTGACTGAAGCGGGTAAAGGGGGGGGGTTCAAACTATGGGGGGATTGTAGGGTTCGATTAAAAGTACAGTCCCGTGCAGCGCCCTACTCACTAACGCCCCTTCCCTCAAACGGGAGAGGGTGTAGGGCTGACATATTCAAATACTAAAAATCTCAACTAACTGTATTAATTATATTAAGCAATGTTTATTACAGAATTTTCATTTTTAAGTATATGTTTTTATATACATGTATGTTATTTGCAAGCAGCCCCGTAGCGTGAAAATTCTACAGGAGGGGCCAGGCATTCTACAGCAGGGGCCAGGCAATAGCAGGGGGCCAGGTAATACATTTTACTAATTAGAAAAATTAGCAGGAAGGGCCAGACAAAACGTAGGGGGCCCGGCCCCCCTGGCGCCCCCCCCCCGCACGCTACGGGCCTGTTTGATATAAAATATAAGAGATTTTATTTCTTAAAATGAATATTAGATCGTCTTATTAAAAGAATTTTATTAACAAAATTTGTTGCGACGAACGCGATTATTTTGATAGTTGTAGAATTTTCGATTATTACAATTGCTTAACTTTTTTTAAAATGCCAATCTGTTGTGATAAAAACAAACCATAATTGATAGTAAGCTATTATTATTTTTTTTTTATTTTTAAGACTTTTACGTCTCATAATTAAAACCAGGGAATATTAAAAAATTGTAGACTTTTTTAAATGACATTTATTAACCAATCAAGACCCAGCAAAAAAAAAAGCAATGATTAATAGTTCAAAAAAGAAACAGTATTATTGGCTATTACTAGCTGTACCCTGCAAAGACTTTGCAAGAAGATAGACTTGTAAAGCCGTTGCCGAACCTAGGATTTGGGGGCCTTGCATTTTGACATTTGATACCATGACATGAGATTATGTACTTAATATTTAATGTAAAAAATAATTTTGGGGTCTCCCCTCAACCTGGGGCCCGGCGGGACTTTCGATTTCGGACCCCCCCCCACCCTAGGAACGCCTCTGTGTTAATTTTTTTTTAAGTTATGAAATAATTAAAAATCTAATTAGTTGTTGTTTCTTTTTCTTACAACATCCTAAAAGATAAATTATTTCAATTTAAAAAATTTCAAAGAGATCTAATTAGTTACTTTTCATTAAAACAACTAAAAAGATATATTCTGAAAAAAAAAACCAATAAAAATAAATATCTCTGGGAGGAATCGAACCCGGATAGTCTGCATAAAAGGGAGTAATGTTCAAGCTTCATATCCATTCTGCCAACAAGCTATACAAATATTTGCTCCAATTTTGATTAACTATTAAAAAATATTGCTCGGTTATGTTTTCACTTTCTTTTGACCTAGTTTTAGGCCTATATTATTATTTTGTAATTTAAACGCACTGGCTCTGCATACACCTAAGCGTACTACGTATTTTTTTTTCGGGACACGACTAGCAAACTTTGATGACGTCAGTAAACAGAATGAATGAGAACTCTTATTTACTGCAGACGTTGATGACGTCATTTACTGTTAATAATCGGAGATATTTTTATATTTGGCATTATTTTTTTTCGGGTCTGTCCAAGCCTAATAAAGTCATTTGCTGTTAATAATCGGAGATATTTTTTATAATATTTATTTTTTTTAAATAAATATGGCTTTGAATTATATATTTTTGTTGTCAGGATATATGTCTAAGACTAAGAGTAAAGTAACTTTAGTAAAGATGTGCGCATGCACGGCAGTTATTCTTTATTACTTTTTTTTCGTGTCTGCCCAAGCCTAATAAAGTCGGACGAATAATACAACAAGCAATTAAGCCTGTTCCATTCTGGACACAGGACGTGTTAGAGCATTTTCGTATTATGTATCAGTACGTATGATATCTTTCAGTAAATATTTGTAAATTTTGTAAATGTTTATAAATTCAATTGTGTAATGCATATATCTGAAAAAAGATATTAAAAAGACGTTTTCTTATATTTGAAAACAAAATTATTTTCTCTTAAATCTAACTACAAGTGGTTTGTGGTTACTGAAATAGGACTCATAATTGAAAACATTCGAAATTATAGTCATTTAATCGTCCGAAAACTCCGTCAATTGTTGCATAGCTCTGATACTTTCAATTAAACTCAGAACACAAGCTTACTATTTCATTTGATGAGTTTCTTAATAAATCTTGGTGAAACTACGTGCTGCAGTATTTCGCACCAATTGAATGGGTTATTGAACGTACAAGGTGTATATATAATATATAAGCCCCTTAGGAGCCCTGAAGCCCGGCCCTCAGAGGTCCTGTCGCGAAATGAACTTTTGATGTACACATGGTAGGCCAAGACCTACAAAATGATATATACATCATGGGTCTAGGACTTATAGTTGCTGAGAATGGGCGCTCCTTTATTAATATAGCTTATATAGTAAAAAAACGGTACTAAGCCCCCTTTTACGGCCCTCAGAGGTCAGATCGCGAAATGGAAAAAAAGTAATTTCTTGGCAGGCCAAGACCTACAAAATGATATATACATCATGGGTCTAGGACTTATGGTTGTTGAAATCTAGGGTGATGACAGACAGACAGACAAAACGGGGACAATAGAGCATTTTTTTTCGAAAATGCTCTAAAAAGTATGCGCTAAATTAGTATCTATCGCACCCCCCACCCCCATAAAGCTAACACTCGTTAATTCGTCTCCATCAGTATTTGGTTCTATTCTCGGATATAAATGCTTTCCCAACCCCTCTCAGGCCCGTAGCGTGCGGGGGGCCAGGGGGGCCGGGCCCCCTCTGCATTTTGGCTGGCCCCCTCTGCTTATTTGCTCTACATAGTAAAATGTATTACCTGCCCCCCTCCCTGCTATTTTCTGGCCCCTGCTGTAGAATGTCTGGCCCCTGCTGTAGAATTTTCACGCTACGGGGCTGCCCCCTCTATTTTCGTTTCTTAATCTCATTATTATTTAGTAAATTTGAAATATGTTGGCTACTTCGAATTTTTTAAAATTTGAAATATGTAGGCTACTCTGAATTTTTTAAAGTGTGACGCAAAAATGATGGTAAGGAAAAGTTAGGTAATATTTAGGACTAGCTGTACTCTGCAAAGCCTTTGCAGGAAGATAGACTATTGTAAAACCATTGCCGAAACTAGGATTTGGGGGCCTTGCATTTTGACATTCGATACCATGACATGAGATTATGTTCTTAATATGTAATGTAAAAAATAATTTTGGGGGCTCCCCTCAAGCTGGTGCCCGCGGGACTTTCGATTTTGGACCCCCCCCCCCTTGTTACGCCTCTGTGTTCAGCTTTGATACATATTTTCAATTTTTTTTTTTTTAAGTTAAAAAAAAACTTAATTAGTTGTTGTTTCTTTTTCTTACAACATCCTAAAAGATAAATTATTTCAATTTTAAAAAAATGTCAAAGAGATCTAATTAGTTACTTTTCATTAAAAGAACTAAATGGGTACATTCTGAAAAAAAAACACAATAAAAAGTAATGTTCCTTAGAGGAATCGAACCTGGACATAGTCAGGTACAATTTTAATGTATAATTAAAAAACATTGCTCGGTTATGCAATTTCCCGCGAAAAGAAAATAACTTTAAATCATAAGAGTTCTATCTGTTTACTGACGTCATCAAAGTTTGCTAGACGTGTCCCGAAAAAAAAATACGTAGTACGCTTAGGCGTATGCAGAGCCAGTACGTTTCGATTATTACTATTGTTAACGTTTGACGATGTTAAAATGCTATGTTGTAATAAAAGCTACAATAATTTGAATGATAGTATATGCTAATTATTAATTTTTAATGTTGGGGACTTTTACATTTCATAATTAAAAGCACAGAAACTATTAAAAACTGTAGATTTTTCAAAAAGAAAAATCGATTCGAGACACGGGGGATGACGCCATTTTGAATTCTTGTTTTTCGATTTAACGCTCACTGGATATGAATATTATTATATATGATTCTTACTTTCGATCTAACGCAAACAGAAATGACTACTCAACAATCATTATCTTCCTCGCTATCTGACTTGATGCTGTTTCATGAAGATGGCTGATCTCTCTACGGGGTGTGGGAAAAGCAGCTCGGGACAATGTCTGGATAAAGGATATAAGGCACATTCTTGGCAGTGTGACGCTTGGTAGGATCCACCATCCAGAGGTAGAAGTTGCCTGAGGAATAGCAAACTTCATGTCTCCTTGATGACTTCTAAATCAATGATTGCTCTTTAACTACGATTCGTTATTCACTTACTCAGAATTAACATTACTCGAAAACTTCCTCATAAACAGACAGTTCTAGCAGTTCAATAATGTTCGAGAAAACTCCCCAATTTTAAATGCGAATGTACAATTGAATAGAAAACAGAAGAATTTTAAAATATCATTATCCTGATCCATGGGCGTCGCTAGGAATTTTTCCGGGGGGGGGGCACAAAAACACGTATTTTTTTTATTTAAATGACAATGCCATACAGGTTTATTTCTCAATTAAATCCAAGATAAGTATAACATTATTTATTTATATTGACATAAATAAATACATTTGAAAATTCAAACATTTTGATTACAAGCATGTTCCGATTTTAATTTCTTTTTTGTTTTGTTTGGCCTTCTGTAGCTTGATTTGGCCTTCGATAGTGTTTTTGGCATTCAGGTTTTTTTTGTTTTTTTTTAAATCCGGTTTATATAGTTTATAATCGTCAGCCACTGAGTGAATTTTTAAATTTATCCTAAATTAATTAAGACATATAAAAGTAAAATTAAAATGAAAAGATGGATATCAGAAAAAATGTTTACGATTATTAGAAGATTTTAGGGCAACTGCAGCATCTGAATTATCATATGCATTGGGGACAACAGTACAAGTTCAACAGCCAGACACAACTGAAGAAACTATTACAACAGTACAAGTTCAACAGCCAGACACAACTGAAGCAACTATTACAACAGTACAAGTTCAACAGCCAGACACAACTGAAGAAACTATTACAACAGTACAAGTTCAACAGCCAGACACAACTGAAGCAACTTTTTCTGATTTGATTGACGCTGTCACTTCTTCATTTCTTAAATTGGATATTGGAAGGTATGTCTTGACATACGACCTTTATAATGAGTTAAAATTGCTGCTGATCCTTGATTGCTGGACCCCTGATAAAAAAATATGATTTTCAGAGCTGACAGTGATGAAAACAGAGGTTTTAGATATGCTTGATTATCAAACAATTCATCGTGGGTTGTATACTTGCAAATGTTAAAAGGTGGCTTTTGCAAATTGTGCGTGTTGTTTTCGCAAAAAGTAATTCCAGGAGTTCCAGGGGGCATTTGTCATCAAACCATGCACAAAATCAAAAGATTTCAACGAAGATGCACGTAGCCATATGCAAAGCACATGGCACAAAGGCTCTTATTAAGGATGCAAGCTATTTTGTTGCACTATTGGTAGCCAAAGCAGTTTCTATAGATGAGCAGTTGAACTCATCATTTAGATTTAGAGGACAAATTCAAGAAAATTGCAACAAACTGGGTCCCTCCATTTCTACAATCTTTTTTTTTTTTTTTTTTGCGGCATGCATGATTTGGCACTTCATGGAAAAGAATCACATTCTGGTAATTTTTACGACCTGTTAGAGTTTCGTGTTGAATCTGGAGATGAAGTTCTAGGTAATCATTTGTCAATTGGTTCTTGTAGTGCAACCAGTGCCACCGAGAGGGGGAAGGGGGCAAATGCCCAGGGGCCCGGCGAGTTTTAGGGATCCGGACTGAGCTGGCCAATCAAGTATTGAAAATATTATTATCAGCACGGGAGGCCCGTGACAGCCCTGCCGAGGGGTCCGAAGTTTCTGTCGGTGGGCCTGTCGAAAACTACACAAAACACTTTGATCGAAATGTGTGGGTCTCTCTTTCGTGAAGACATTGTTCGTGAAGCAAATAATTCAGTTGCAATTTCTATACTTGCCAACGAGACAATATATTTTCAGGCATTGAGCAAGTCACTTGATGTTAGATTTGTCAAAGAACACCATAATTATAAATTCATTAGAATTTGGATTTAAGTCCCGTAGCGTGAAAATTCTACATCCATCAGGGGCCAAGCAATAGCACCGGGGGGGGGGCATGAAATAAATTTTACTAAGTAGAGCAAACAAGCATTTGCCCCCCCCCCCCTTGAATACGTCCATGTCCTGATCACAGAACCAAAGTTTATGTGGAAGAATATTTTCTGTTTGTTTAAGGCATTACGGGTTTGGAAAATTAATTTATTATCCAGGGAAAAAAAATTAAGATTTCTTACATAGTGTAATTCATTTATGTAAAACAAACGACATAAGAACACGCCTATTGATACTATATGTGTTGACAGACATCTCTCAAATTGACATACATTTCGCCAGCCCCGTAGCGTGAAAATTCTACAACAGGAGCCAGGCATTCTACATCAGGGGCCAGTCAATAGCAGGGGGTCAGGTAATACATTTTACTAAGTAGAACAAATAAGCTGGGGGGCAGACAAAACGCAGGGGGCCTGCCCCCCCTAGCCCCCCGCACGCTACGGGCCTGCATTCCGCTTAGCCTAAGGTCTATAATCAATAATCATGTATCAAAAATATCGGTTTAGTTTTCATCTCAATTTTCTCAAAAAGTATTTAGGGGTTATGTCCCCTGGGGATTTAGTCATTAGGAGTTAATTCAGTGCATCCAGAATCATATCATTATTTTCGATCGAGGTTTCACTAGTCGCCATTTTCATAAGTAATAAAAAGTTATTTCAATGATCAAATTAGCAAATAGTAAAATAATACATTATTTGAAATATTTTAAAGACTTCAGTATTTATATTTATTATTTATAAATTCGAAGTGACTATTCGGACCCGGGTACCAATAAACGCCGATTTTTATTCGGACCCCGTCCCAATAAAGCCTGATTGTTATTCGGACCCGTGGCAAATATGCACTTAGCTTAGCTATATATAAACTTTATTATTGTTTTTTGTTTATAGTTTATATATAACAAAGCTAAGTGCAAATTTACTACGGAAAAACTAATGTAATTATCCCCTTTTCGCATAACGCTATGGTCTGTATCCAGTTCAATTGTCGACACAAAATACAAATTATACTGAATGTGCATGGCAATTTAAAATGTACTTTACAATTCTCAAACATTAGCAACCAACATTGTATATGGGAGTTATAGGGAGATGGGGGGAGTTGTGGGAGGCTCTGACATTTATTACAAAAACTACATCAATGTTTTGTGCCTCTGGGAAAAAATTGACTGCCAGAGCCATTAAACAATTTTGCTTTTGATAGTTATTTTTCTAAAATGTATCTTTTTTTTATAAACAAAATTAGAAATAAGGGCTTTCTCATACTTACTATTACATTACATTGGGCTTAGCTGATAACGGCGCGTAACTGGGTTTTAACTAGTTATATATATATATATATATATATATATATATATATATATATATATATATATATATATATTAGTATCAAAAATAATTATCTTGTTTTTGTTCGTTGGTATAAGCTAATAGGTGCTGCACAGCACATGGTTTGATAACGAAAGACTAAAACATATGTTGCTTTATATTTTCTTATACTTTATATTATTAAACACATTTCACTCGCTTTTGCTTAAATACAATATTAATAGCGTGCCAGACTCAAATAGAAACAAAAACTTCAGAACTCAGCACAATCATGAATGGACCCGAGCTAAACTTAAAAGACCATAATCTATTTCCACAGTTTTCCTTACAAAAAAAGTATTTAGCTACAGGTTCCATTGAAGTAAACTAATTGAAACAAATGTGTTTTTTTTTTAAAGTGAATTTTCATCAAAATTTCAAATATGAGCACCAAGGTACATTACCTGCACAGTCATTTAGACAAATTTCCAGGTAACTTTGGGGACTTCAGTGAGGAACAAGGCGAGAGGTTCCATCAGGATATGAGGGTGATGGAGGAGAGATATCAAGGAAGATGGGACACACATATGATCGCTGACTACTGTTGGAGCCTCCAGCGCAATTGCACCAACGACACATACAAAAGGAAGTCGAGCAAACAGCGATTTGCTAATGCATTACCATAAACAATTAACATATTAATTAATTAATTAATTAGACATAATTAGTTTTTAAAATGAAAAATTTTTCTTCTATAACACTATTACACATATTTTTGAACAAATTTCTGCAAGACTATTAAAAGTTTCACTACTATTTGTTAGTATTCTATTATACTTCATGCAATTCTTGACAAATTCCAAACACGGTACATACATTATTTAATTAATTTTAATTATCTCGTAAATTGAGCCAATCTAGCAAAAGCACTTACATATTCTAAATCAGCATAGTTGACTTTGTATAAAATGATTCAAATATCACAGGCAATGAATGCACTGTTTACCAGTGTTATTAACAGACACTGCGTACTTTTTATTATTAATTATTTTAATGAAATAATTGGTATACTTGCACTGACCTATAGATATTAATTATTTATTCTTCTATTGTCGTTGTAAATTCATTTATAAATTTTGCTAAGAATGCTGTATGTCTATGGGGTGTCATGAGAGGGGTGACACCATGAGTTACCGCACCGGGTGACACCAGTGACGCCACTGATTTCAAGACCGGTTCTCGTTAACTGAGAAAGCTCAAATGTTGCACTCGTGAAGATTTTACATGACATTCAAACAATTTTACTAATTTTAATTGTAAATAACAAAAAAAAAGTTTAAATGATTTTTTTTTGTTGTCACATGGCACATTGATTTCCCGTGCATCGCCTGGTATTGAACATAGATATATGTGTGCAAACGTTAAAAAAGGAAACATTTTTAAAACTGACTTTTTACTCATATGTCACAAAAAGTGGGGTGGGGGGATGTGAGGGAAGAAGTATGTTTGTAATAAGGCCACAACCTGGAATAATCGACCATCTACATATCGGAAACATGCATTTTTGTTTTTTTTACTCCGCCCTCCACCACGGCACCAGTGACCTCCTCTCGATACCACATCGAGGCAGTTACACATACAGTAGTGGTAGTGGTGGTGGTGATGATGGTACTGGTGGTGGTAGTGGTGGTGGTGGTGGTAGTGGTGGTGGTGGTAGTGGTGGTGGTGGTGGTGGTGGTGGTGGTGGTAGTGGTGGTGGTGGTGGTGGTGGTGGTGGTGGTGGTGGTGGTGGTGGTGGTGGTCGTGGTGGTGGTAGTGGTAGTGGTGGTGGTGGTGGTTGTGGTGGTGGTGGTGGTGGTGGTGGTGGTGGTGGTGGTGGTGGTGGTGGTGGTGGTAGTGGTGGTGGTAGTGGTAGTGGTGGTGGTAGTGGTGGTGTTAGTGGTCATGGCCGGCCTTAGGGGGATTTAAAGTATTGCTCCAAATCGGACCCCGCGCCTGGTAGGGGCCCCTAAATTTACATTTTTATTAATAGTAATATTGTATTCGTAAGGCTAGGTTTGGTAGTGGCGTTGGTGGGGGGGGGGGATTATACAGAAACAGATCTATAGTTCAGATTAAAAAGTTTGTTTTCATTAACTTTAAAGATTACCAAGCAAAAACCGGAAAAAGCAAAGTCAACCCGAGTGGGAGGGAATAGTTGGGCATTTATCTATTGACATTGTTTATTCCAATGGTTTGAAACTGGGGGAGGGGTGAGGAAAGGAGGGGAGAGGGGGTATAAAATATATTTTTGTGTTCAGCAGACAGAAACTATTTTTAGTTTAGCAATGAAACCAATTTAGACGATGAAATGAAGGGAGATGATCAAAGAAAGAGAGAGAGAGAGAGAGAGAGAGAGAGAGAGAGAGAGAGAGAGAGAGAGAGAGAGAAACGAAGAAAGACAACCCAGCTAAATAAGACAATCCAAATTTAGTAACACGGTTGTCTTTCTTTGTCTTACATTGTTTCACAGTCACACATCATCTGATAGTTAATTTAGTAAAACATTGTGGATGAAGAAAGGAAAGACCAAGATCCGCGCATGTGAATGAAATCGGTTGATCTCCAGTTTGGACAACGGCAAGACAGGGCGAAGGTGTCTGGCGGGGCTTGGTACGCCCATCCTAGACGGACCTAATGGTTGGAGGGGGGGGGGGAAATCCGGTGCAAAATACAGGGCATTGACTTTTTAGAGCCCCAACAGTTTCCAGCACAGGTTTTCGTGGCACTTTGTTACCGTAATTTATGTGAGTACACCTTGTGATACGTTCGTACAATATCGTCTTTATTATATACAAAGCCAGGCTTTGTGTTAAAAAAAAGTAATTTGCAAGCGACGCAGTTTAAAACGACTTTAATTGAACAGTTAGTATATATATATATATATATATATATATATATATATATATATATATATATATATATATATATATATATATTACATTATATAATGTGTTCTATGCACATATTTTATTTTTTATCATTCGTATACGTGTTTTTGTACATTGATTTACATAGACATACATTATTTGTAGCCAAAGCCGCGAATGCATGTATTTGTACGAGTGTGTATTCATGTCTGTGTGTTTTGACTTTCTCTTCCTGCTTCCACCGTAGTGACTCCACCGCTTCCATCGCAATTTTTCGTTTTATCCGCGCACTCCTCTCCTCCCTCTGTGAGCCGGAAGAAGTCAGACACGCTCACACACACACACACACACAGAAATCTCTCACAAGTCACGCCCCCCCACGCCCCACTCTCACGCCAGTTCTACCCCCCTCCCCACCCCGACTGCCTACCTGTGTAGTGGTGAGGGTGGGAGATTGTTGTGTAGGTAGTCAGGGATGTGCGGTGGAGAGAAACCAAACTACCCGTACAGCGGCGTGCAACCCTTTCAGTCCCTGAATGTAAAAAAATCCGACAACATTTTTTTGAGTTTGTTGGACAAAAGAACTCGATCGCTGCTCGTATTGTCGACTGCTTTATTTTTTTTTCCTTCATCTCTTCAATCTCACTCGTGTATATTTGTCTCGCTCAAAACTGGAAGAAAGAAGACTTGACGTTGTCGGCGGTGGACAGCGACATCTGCTTTCGGTGAGGTGGCTGAAACCCGGAGAGAGTAAAAACACAGGACAGTCTTATAGTGAAAGTAGGCGATATCGATTATCGTAATATTTTTTCTTCCTGTGGATTCAATGAAGCTATACGAAACAGGTCTGTAGGTTTGAGCAAAGTTTTAGCTAACCAGGTGAATCGGGTGTATACAAGATGAACGTGTTTTCTTCATTACAACAGTGTGGCTAATGCTAATTTCAGTTTTAAAAAAAAATTAAGCTGATTTGAGATTTTCATCTATATACGTGTTTTAGAAGAATTAAGACAAAAAAAAAAATAAACCAAGTCATCTGGGTGACGTGACATGAGAGCTACATGAATGTGAGTAATCGACGGTCAGTCAAATTAGTGAAATTCTTGATGTGTGTAAAAACAAAATAGCCAGCGGTCAAGGAGACACACCAGGTGAGTTTCACAGTGATGTGCACATAGTTTTTTGTTATTTAGCGGGTGAGTACAGTTCTGTCCACTGTTGGGTCCTTCTGGTGGGTGGCCACCACAGGGGTGGTATGCAGGCCCATCGAAAGAAATTTTGAGCCCCTGGGCAGGGCTGTCACGGCCCTCCCCCTGTGCAGATAATAATATTTTCAAAAGTGATTGGCCAGCTCAGTCCGGGCCGCCGGGCCCCTGGGCATTTGCCCCCTACTTCCTCCCTCTCGGCGTCACTGGTGGTATGACATTGTTTCACAACCATTTTATATGCTACATCTCACCTCGACCTTTTCATACAAAAACTTTCACACCAATTAAACACATGACCTACTATCACCAATTAAACACATGACCTACTATCTATGAACCAGTATAACAATCTGACAGCATTCCAATTCAACAAATCATTCAAACATTGTATTATTGAATCGATTAGTAAATCGATCACTTGATAATTCTACTTATCTGTTTATCCATATTTCCTTCTATCATTATATCACTTTTTTTTTTATAATCGATTGTCCCCCCCCTCCTACATCGCATAAACAAATATTCAAAGATTGACACAATTTGGCATCGTGTCACGTGTTTGATATCTTCTCCCTGGCCTACACAAACACAATTCATCTCCATCAAGTTTCCTACAATCATTTTTTTTTAATTCGTGTATTTTCTTGCGTTTGTTTTAAAAAGTTTCATATTCTAAACAAAATAAAAATAAAAACAAATAAAAAACTGTCTCCCACTGACAAGTATACACAAAAAGGCGCCACTTGGTCTGATTTAAAACATCGCCACACTCAAGACGGTTTTAAATGAGTGTACAGAATTACACATTTACACAACTACTGGTTTTTAACAAACATAAATTAAATTGCAGTGGTTTGATGTGTGCAGGGAATTTTTAAAACATAAAATGTCGCCCAGTGAAGAAAGTTTAACGCCCAGTAAGCTCGAAAATCTGTGAGCCTCTGGGAGACAACAAAGTACATTCTATTAGTACATTATGTCAGTACATTATGTTAGTGCATTATGTTAGTGCATTCTATTAGTACATTCTATTAGTACATTATGTTAGTACATTATGTTAGTACATTTAATTTTATTATTACTCATTATCATATATGGGTCGCTTCAATCATTTAATGACATGTGACATTTATCCATCTTTAGAAAAACATGATGAACCTTTTGTCTGATGTTCTGGTTTCCATGGAAACTATAAAAATAGCAGTGAAGCAATGATTTTTAAACCACCATAACTTTTTTTTTTGTAATAGCCATAATTTTTTTTATAGTTTCCTTAAAAACACCTACGTGCAAACATTATGTTAGCTTGGGTATGTTTAAAATTATGACTTTATCTCTAGAATGGTGTTTTGAAACGGTGAAGTAACAGCTACACATTCATTTGTTTCAATGACATGGAAACGTAAATTTACAATGTAAGCTGTTATAATCAAAATAGGGAAAAAAAATTCTGTATCGTTGCTAACTGATGAGCCATTCAGTGTTTTAAAGGCTCGTAGGTGGGACAAGACAAAGAGAAATGGAGAAAAATTGG
Organism: Bulinus truncatus; assembly: GCA_021962125.1. NCBI lineage: Eukaryota > Metazoa > Mollusca > Gastropoda > Planorbidae > Bulinus > Bulinus truncatus. The sequence goes on along the minus strand of JAGDYQ010000048.1, from coordinate 1,524,235 downwards.
TATGAAAATGACTAAATCCTTCTATCAAGTCATTTTTCTTCTCATTTTTTTTCAGTAATTTTGATTGCAAAAACCTGTTTTATTTCCTACCAATTACAAACCAAATCTACACAAGTTTTATACAACATTGAGTCCCCCTTTTTTTTTTAAAAAGTCAGAAATATAGTGTTTTTAACTGATCTCTCCTCTCTCCTAACTTTACCGCAGAGTTGGCCTGCATGCAATCTGTTTACTTATAAAACTGGGAGTACAAATTATGGGACGCATGAGCTTCATGGTCCGCTGATAATTATGGTATACTGTCTACAGCCCATCAGGCCAGTCTACCCATAACAAGGGGGGATACTAAAATATGCATATCGACACCTCGACATAATGATTCATTGTCCGAGACTCCGTGTACTTACACAAATATACACACACACACACAGACACAGACACATACACAACACATTCCCCCCCCCCTCTCGTTTAAATAATTCGACAAAGCTCGGGTTGTTATCGCCAGCCAACTATTTATAATATATCTCACGTCTGCTCAGGAAGGTTCTTCCCCCTGTTGCCAGTGTCGGAATGACGCACTGAATTCTTATTCTAAGAATAGCAACATGTCGCGGTTTTAAATAGCACAGTAACAGTATCTCTCTTTCTCTCTCTCTCTCTCTCTCTCTCTCTCTCTCTCTCTCTGTCTCTCTCTCTCTCTCTCTCTCTCTCTCTCTCTCTGTGTCTCTGTCTTTATCTCTCTCCCTCGCTCTCCATCTCTCCTCTCTCTGTTTCCCTCTCTCTCTCCCTTTCTCTCTCTCTCTTTTTCTCTCTCTCTCTCCCTCTCTTTTTGTCTCTCTTTCACACACACACACACATACACACATCTACAATCTCTCAGACCCTCTCTCCCCCTCTAACATCCTCTTCCTCTCTCTGTCTTCTTTTATTTTAACTCATTACAATTCCTTCCCTAACTAAGAAATTTTTGTTATTGTTGTTGTTGTTGATATTGTTATTGTTGTTGTATTTGGCTTAATTTTTTTTTATCAGGGCCTAAACCTGTAGTCTCATTAGTCTAATTGTTCATCCGGCCCTGTGCTCTTGTATTCTTCAAATAAGTTAAAGCAAAATATAAAAAAAAAACAACATTGTCTTTTTACTCCTTCAAATCTTTCTTCTTTACTTTTGTTTCATCCCCTCCCCTCCCTTCCCCTTATCCATTCCCCTCTACTCATCCTTTCTGATCTGCAGCTTGCCAGGTAAATTGTTTGTTTTTTTTTCTAACAGAACTCAACATAAACAACTTCCACTGAATACTTTGACCACTGAGATATCCGTTTACTTTTCATTAATTAAAATTTAAACTTTTTGTTTTTATTCTTTTACCTTTGATTTTTTTTTTTTTTATTATTTTTTTCTTTTTAATCTTTGGCTCAGGTACCTGTAACTGAAAAAAACAACAGAAGATAGTATGCACTATCTCTCAGAATGATATCCAATGTGGGAAGATATTTCAGTGTTTTTTTTTTTTTGAAGTGCGAGATTCTGTTTTGTTTATTGCCTCTTAAGTAAAGATGACCTCATGTTGACCTCATGTTGACCACGAGGATTCTCGTCGGTGGGAGGGTTCGGGGGGAGATCCAATGAAGTAGAGTCCACCTGTTTGTAGTAGCCACTGGACACAAGAGGTTTGTGTGTGCGTGTGTGTGTATGTATACTCCAGCTAGCATTTTACTTTCCCCCTTCTACAGTTGGATTCGATTAGAAAACAACATCAACAATGGCACTAACTGGAAAATCCGGAAAATTAATGTAGTATTTATGATGCAGAGGCGGATTTAACAATGGGGCTAATCTGGTATGCGCCCATCCAGCCCCGAAGCGTGAAAATTCTACAAGGGTGGGGTGGGGGGCAGGCATTATACAGCAGGGGCAGGCAATAGCGGGGGGGGGGGCAGGTAATACATTTTACTAAGTAGAACAAATAAGCAGGGGGGGGGCAGATAAAACGCAGGGGGGAGCGCGGCCCTCCTGGTCCTCCCGCACGCTACGGGCCTGCGCCCATAGCCTGGCCACCACTATATCTCAGTTTTAGATTTGTCATTTTTATTTCATAAAATCTTTGTTTTTTTTTTCCAAAACAAGAGCCCAACATTTATTCTCTGCCCGTATCCCCACCAGACCTTCCTCCGCCTCTGCTATCATGTAATTGATATTAGGTAGGTTTAGTATTCATGAGAGGCCGACCATGCAGTTATAAATTAGATGTATCAGTATGAACTCATTTAGTCTGAAATTATGTTGTCATAGAGAGTTAAAAACTGACCATCATTGCGATGAACATATTTAGTCTGATGACATTACTTTGTCATAGGGGAGTGGTGTTTACATCATGATGAAAAAATTGATGTTACATTACATTCTCATTGCTTCATTTACAAGTGAGCAAATAATTCTACAATCAATGTATTCCTATATGTATGTATGTACTGCACAGTTAAGGATGTATGCAAAAAAAATAAATAAAATTAACTTGCCTTTATTAATAGTCAACTGTGTGGCTTTATAGTAGAACATCTTTGTTTTCTGAAAAGGTAAAAACAAAATTCAAATAGCCTAGCGATGCAGCGGATCTCAAATCTTTGCGGATTCACGACCTACCTAGAAATCTATTTTGTTTTCCCGACCCACATGTAAAGTAACAGATAAAAAAAAAACACGATCAAAGAAGACAAAAAAAAAAGGTGAATATTAATCGTCAGAGGCGCAACTAGACCAAATTTTCAGGGGGGGGGGGCAAAAAAAATCACTTGTATTTAAAAATCACATTATTTATATATTTGTATTTTATTAAAAAAAAATTGGTTTAATCTTTTAAATTTTTTTTTTATTTCGGAGGGGGCAAATGCTCCCAATGCCCCCTCCTAATTGCGCCACTGTTAATGGTATATACTGTGGAATAGGTCATTGTTAACATTTTCAGGAGGACCCTCTTCAGATCAGGGCGCTACCCGCACTATGAGAACCGCTTCACCAATGCAAGTTTAGTATTTTAGTGTCAGGCCTAGGGCGGTCGCGCCTGTTGCCACCCCCCTCCCCCCTAGAGCTGATACTGAGCTAGTCTTTCTGTATGTTGCCCCCCCCCCCAACCCACTACCACCGATGCATAACCCCGAAGATAGAGGTCACAGCTATAGGTCGCTGTTACAATAGAAGTTCAAAGCTAGAGCTTACAGCTAGAGCTTACAGCTAAAGCTTACATCATTTAGAGCTTACAAAGCTTATAGCCAGTGCTTACAGTCAAAACTTACAGTCAGAGCTTACAGTCAGAGCTTACAGTTAGAGCTTACAGTCAGAGCTTACAGTTAGAGCTTACAGTCAGAGCTTACAGTTAGAGCTTACAGTCAGAGCTTACAGTTAGAGCTTACAGTCAGAGCTTACAGTTTTTTTGTTTTGTTCCAAGTCCCTGGCGGCATTTGTAGTTTACTTCTTTCATCCCTATCATATCCGAATGTGCGTGTTATGGCCATAGAGGCACCAAGGTGGACACAGGAAGTCCTTTATAAGCGGAGAAAAAAAAACTTGCGGACGGGAATATTGATTTGTTATGGCCCTTGGGTGAAGGCTCATTTCGGTGCTCGACAACTAGCTACATTTTGGGGGCCTTGGGCAATGGTACATTCAGGTACCCTTGAAAAAAACTATATTGCGGAACCCAACTCAAAGGTATATTTAAGTGCACTAAGCAAAGGTATATTTACGTGCCCTAGACAAAAAGGTATATTTACGTGCCCTAGACAAAGGTATATTTACGTGCCCTAGACAAAGGTATATTTTAGTGCCCTAGACAAAGGTATATTTACGTGCCCTAGACAAAGGTATATTTACGTGCCCTAGACAAAGGTATATTTTAGTGCCCTAGACAAAGGTATATTTACGTGCCCTAGACAAAGGTATATTTTAGTGCCCTAGACAAAGATATATTTACGTGCCCTAGACAAAGGTATATTTACGTGCCCTAGACAAAGGTATATTTACGTGCCCTAGACAAAGGTATATTTTAGTGCCCTAGACAAAGGTATATTTACGTGCCCTAGACAAAGGTATATTTTAGTGCCCTAGACAAAGGTATATTTACGTGCCCTAGACAAAGGTATATTTTAGTGCCCTAGACAAAGATATATTTACGTGCCCTAGACAAAGGTATATTTTAGTGCCCTAGACAAAGGTATATTTACGTGCCCTAGACAAAGGTATATTTACGTGCCCTAGACAAAGGTATATTTTAGTGCCCTAGACAAAGGTATATTTACGTGCCCTAGACAAAGGGATATTTTAGTGCCCTAGACAAAGGTATATTTACGTGCCCTAGACAAAGATATATTTTAGTGCCCTAGACAAAGGTATATTTACGTGCCCTAGACAAAGGTATATTTTAGTGCCTTAGACAAAGGTATATTTACGTGCCCTAGGCAAATGTATATTTTAGTGCCCTATGCCAAGGAATTTGGGGCGCCAAATAGGTAGGTTGACTCAAATGTCGGGCAAACCCAAATTGTTGTCAAAGTTGGTCGCAAAGTGGAACAGTTTCAGAGCAACATAGAAACAAAACAAATTAACGTTCCAAATATCATAATGATGTTATTATTATTATTCAATATTTCATATTATGAACAGGAGATATCAAGAAATACAGCTGATATTTAGTAAAACCATGGGTCAACTGTATACTTAATACAGTGGTTCTCCAAATTTTTATGCTTGATAATCCACAATAGAAATACTTTATTTTTTGTGGGCAATGAGCAAAGAGTTATTACTATGGTTAAATCGATTATCGATCTTTCAATGATACTTACAATCGTATGGCGATGTCACCTGAACAATTCTTCTGCGACCCAGCAGTGGGTTGTAACACACTTTTTGAGAATCGCAGGTTAAATACGATGGTAATTAATGAGTAGATTTGATATATTTCAAAGGGAAATAAAGCGCCATTTTGTTTAATGAGATATCTCAATCGATATATGATAAGCTTCCCCGCCCCCGCCCCAATCTCTGTAACTCATAGCTGGTAAACCATTTTAGCTCTCTCTCTCCCTTCCTCTCCCTCTCCCTCCCTCCCTCTCCCTTCCTCTCCCTCTCCCTCCCTCTCTCTCCCTCCCTCTCCCTCTCCCTCTCTCTCTCTCTCGTTCTCTCTCTCTCTCTCTCTCAAACGAGGCGACCACATTGACTACACGGCATGTACTCACTCATAATAAATCTTTTACAATAAGTACCCCCCCCCTTACTAATATCTCTTAAAGTCTCTTCCAATGACCCCCCCCCCTTTCTCCCCCCACCTTTCACCAAAGAACGGCCCTAAATCAGAATTTTAATGTTCTAGAAGAGCTATTCCTTAATTGTTTATTTTATTCTTGAAAAACGTTCTGTTTTATTTACTAGTTCAAGATTTGATTTCTTTTTTTTTTTGCCACTGGCCTACACAAACAGATGCCACGCCCTCATCAGTTTACCCACACTCAGCCTTATTTCTTTTTTATTTATTCAATGCATGTTTTTTTTTTTGTATTGTTTTGTTTCGCCTCTCGCACGTCAAATAAGTTTAAATTTTTTTTTTTTTAAATTTTGCTCTTCCGTTCAACTGACAATTTTAAACAAAACGGTGCCACTTGGTCTGGGTAAAAACATCGCTCCACTCACGACGGTTCCAAGTTCGTCCTACCCCCTACTTCCCTTACTTCCTACCTTCCCCCTCCCTCTCTGCCGATTACCAGGTAAATGGCCCCCATCGTGGTGTATGTTTATATTTCAATATCTGGTACATTTTGGTGGCAGCAGCGGATTTAACGTAACATAAATATAGTAACAAGATAACATTAATATTGTAACAAGACCAGAGCCGCGCCCAGATTATCTGTCCCCCCCCCCCAGGGAAAAACCGCACCTCCTCCCCCCTTCCTACACGCACAATAAAATAATAAAATGATATATTTTCAGTTTTTTTTAAATCAAAATGGTCAAGTTTTCGAGCCCGAGTATTTTACAAGCCCTTGCACCAAAGTAGACTGTGGCCCTCAATAAGGCAATGGCCTTAGGCGTTGAGAAAATCAAAAACCTCGTTTGTAAGAATATTATGATTATTCTCTTTTATTTTTCTCTCAAAAAGGGGCCACTCAAAGCCCAACTTTTATACCTACAAAGCCCAACTTTTATACCTACAAAGCACAACTTTTATACCTACAAAGCCCAACTTTTATACCTACAAAGCCCAACTTTATACATACAAAGCTTAACTTTATATCTACAAAGCCCAACTTTATACATACAAAGCCCAACTTTATACATACAAAGCTTAACTTTATATCTACAAAGCCCAAATTTATACATACAAAGCCCAACTTTATACATACAAAGCCCAACTTTATACCTACAAAGCCCAACTCTTATACATACAAAGCCCAACTTTATACCTACAAAGCCCAACTTTTATTCATACAAAGCCCAACTTTATACATACAAAGCCCAACTTTATACATACAAAGCTTAACTTTATACCTACAACTTTATACATACAAAGCTTAACTTTATATCTACAAAGCCCAAATTTATACATACAAAGCCCAACTTTATACATACAAAGCCCAACTTTTATACATACAAAGCTTAACTTTATATCTACAAAGCCCAACTTTATACCTACAAAGCCCTACTTTATACATACAAAGCCCATTTTTATACCTACAAAGACCAACTTTATACATACAAAGCCCAACTTTTATACATACAAAGCTTAACTTTATATCTACAAAGCCCAACTTTATACATACAAAGCCCAGCTTTATACATACAAAGCTTAATTTTTATACATACAAAGCTTAACTTTATATCTACAAAGCCCAACTTTATACATACAAAGCCCAACTTTATACATACAAAGCCCAACTTTTATACCTGCAAAGTCCAACTTTATTCCTTTTTTTAATGTCTGTTTTTTAAAGGGCTCATCATTTACTTCTGTAGCTGAGGCCTCAGCCGACCATATCCCGCCTCTGCATTTACAGTAACTGACCAAATAATATCCATTCCGCTGCGACATTATTTCCGCTCAACTATAAAATTTCAGATGTTCTCAAACTAATTTTTTTTCATCTACCTGGACGTCGTTATCGCGAATTACAAAATACCCCTCTCTTTCCCCCCTCCCCAGTTGTTTCCCTTGTTCACTCCACCCCATAGCCCGCTCAGCTCCTTTCTCGCCTAACCTGCCATGCAAGCCAGTCGTGCCAGATCGCATCTCAAGATAACTCTTAACATAAACAATAATACAAGAAAGCTAGATTTGTCTTCTCTTGTCTGCTGCTCCAAACTGCACCAGCGCGTCACAGAATCCGCTTGAAATTAAAACTGAAATGGTGCAGAAAAGACAAACCTTCGGTCTGCAACGTTCTTTTAGACTAATCAGACGTAGACACTATCAGACGTAGACACTGAAAGTCGTAGACACTGTAAGACGTAGACGCTGTAAGACGTAGACATTACTTTTAGAAAGTTTTTTTTTTAATTTGTGCATTTTGTCACGTGACTAACAGGCGAATAGAAATCTGATAAACAGCACGCACTCTTACCCTCTAGAATCGTCATGGACAAACCTCCGTCCCTCCCGGCGGCCCTACCCCCGGCCCCCTCCCGTTCGGGAAAAACAGTTTATATAATTCCGAGCAGTGATGGAAAAGGAAATATCTAAAATCTTTTTTTTTAGTGTCGAAATAAGCAAAATAATAAAACATAATTTCCGATTTCCAAACAGACTCTTAAGTACTTCATATTTGATTTTCTGCCCTTAATGTAATACTAGTGGAAAAGCCTGCTGAAGCTGGCTGAACGAAATCCGACAGAAGGGATAACAAAGAAATATACGAAATGTTGAAATAGAAAAGAGCATGTGGCCTTTAATGCCATGAACAGAATACGATATGAACAGAAATAACAAAGAAATGTGTGAAACACAATGCATACACCGCACGATATGAAAACTACCTGTGAGGGAGACACAGTGTTACAACGCATACACCGCACGATGTGAAAACTACCTGCGAGGGAGACGCAGTGTTACAACGCATACACCGCACGAGATGAAAACTACCTGAGGGAGACAACACGGGTTAGACGATCATGTATTTAAGGATGTTTGTCATAAAACTATTGGATGTTGTTTCTTAGAGTTAGCGGTGGATTATGAACAGGGGTGGGCAACCTTTTATAGTCGCGACCCGCAGATTGCCCATATGGTTGATTTAGAAATTAACACACACAAAAAATCCAGGCCTACACCATTTTAAATTTATATTTATTTTTTTTTTTCATTTCTGCTACATTTATTAACATTGTCCTAATGTAGAGGTCATGTGACCTAAAGCAGAAAACTATCATACTGTCGTGTAAGAAAATCAGCAATGTCCATGTAGCAAACGTGCATTTTCTACTAAATTAAAAAAAAAATATTAATGAATTATTATGCGTATGCAGCCCAATCGATGAGAAACTCTAGTTATACTCTTGTTACTCTAGTTTATATGCGTTTGTTTATATGAGAGCCTTCAGTCTAGATGTGTAAATATTTAATTAGGTTAAAAACTAAAATAATAATACACTAGGCGGTGGCGTTACGGGATGGGCGAATCAGACGGTTTAACCCCGGGCGGTGCTAACTTTGATATCAGCAAAGGGCGGCATTTTCATTGGTTTATTTGAATGGGGCGGCATGCATTTTTTTTTGGGAGAACCGCAGCGGGCGCCATGGACCCTAGTTGCGCTACTAACAGTAAGACTGAAGTAAGGCTGCAGTAAGACCGAAGTACGGCTGTAGTAAGACTGGAGTAAGGCTGCAGTAAGACTGGAGTAATACTACAGTTAGACTACAGTAAGACTGAAGTAGGACTGGAATAAGATTACAGTAAGACTACAGTAAGACTACAGTAGTAATAATACTACTGAAGTAAGACTACAGTAAAATAGACATGTAAGACTAAAGTAAGACTGGGTTAAGACTAAAGTAAGACTGAAGTAGGACTGGAGTAAAATAGACATGTAAGACTAAAGTAAGACTGGGTTAAGACTAAAGTAAGACTGAAGTAGGACTGGAGTAAGATTACAGTAAGACTACAGTAAGACTGAAGTAAGACTACAGTAAACCTTCAGAAATACTACAGTAAGACTGAAGGAAGTCTACATCTATGGGTTATTTGAACACAGGTTTTCATGCCAGATCTAAGAACATCTAAAAACTTGGTCAAATTACAAACAGATGTTATCCATAAAAAAAATATAAATTGAAAACAACCTAAAAAAAACACAGAAACGAAAAAAAAGCTATATATGTAAACATTCCGATTGAAGTGCCCACTGAGCAAATGAAATTAAAATCTCGAGACAACAAAAATGATGTTACTGTAAGTAAATTAAATGGGGTGGAGCGGGTGGGTTGAGGTGGAGGAGGGGGGGGGGGACTGGAGGAGCTAAAGTTGGAAAGGTCAACTCGTGTAGAGGTGTCAGGAACGTGGCTAATGTTTACTTAATGTACAGGTGAAAGGTCATGGATATGTAATTTTTTTTTTTTTTTTTTTACTTTGTTTGTTGTTTTTTTTCAAATGGTTGCTTCCGTTGACTGAATGTATAGTCAGGATATGACCTATAAATGTATATATATATATATATATATATATATATATCATCATTGCAAGCAGCATCGTGGTCAGTATGGTCAGTGGTTAACACTTCTATGGTCAAAGCAATCCCACATTCATATTTCTGAGGGCACTTGGTCAAAGTCACTATGGCCGAGAGAGCCCCAACATCGCCCAGGAGAAAGCAGACGGATATGAAGCTGCGATGTCCTTGTCCTTTTCGTATTTTTGTCCATCGGTCGTCCATGCATAAAAGTCATTCAACGTATGGGGGCGTGTGTAATGATGCATTGTACCTACATTTCAAATGTTAACAATAATAGACTAAATAACAACTTATAACTTTTTTTATATTCATAGATGAAACTTTTTGTGTAATTGAATTAATTTATCGATTTATGTCGTCCTATGTAATATTTTGTTCAACCCAGTCTGTAGCGTCGACATGGGACAGCGCTTCATTGTAGCAGAGAGAGAGATAGAGAGAGAGAGAGAGAGAGAGAAGGTGGGCGGGAGAGATTGAGTAAATTAAAGACATAAATATACTTTTTTCCCATGACTGTATTAACTTTATTTTTTTTGTTTGGTTCTACTCACCAAGTACCAAACCCCTCCTAACCCCCCCACCACCTTATTCATTATTCTACTTGTCCTCAATCTACCCCCTCCCAACCCCCCTCCCTCCCTCCCCAACGCCATTCTTATCCTCCCCAAAGAATTCATGTGAACATTACAGGTAACCCCACATGTGGTATTTCTTAATGCGTTGTTTTGCCCCTCCACCCCCCCCCCGCCCCTCTCACCCCCCCCTTCTCGCACACGTCCACCTTTAAAGCCACAGAGAGAATACAGAGAGAACCAAAGTGGCAAAATACGAAAGAAGAACGTCTATAAGTAAGAAAGAAGAACGTCTGTAAGTAAGAAAGAAGAACGTCTGTAAGTAAGAAAGAAGAACGTCTGTAAGTAAGAAAGAAGAACGTCTGAAAGTAAGAAAGAAGAACGTCTGAAAGTAAGAAAGAAGAACGTCTGAAAGTAAGAAAGAAGAACGTCTGAAAGTAAGAAAGAAGAACGTCTGTAAGTAAGAAAGAAGAACGTCTGTAAGTAAGAAAGAAGAACGTCTGTAAGTAAGAAAGAAGAACGTCTGTAAGTAAGAAAGAAGAACGTCTGAAAGTAAGAAAGAAGAACGTCTGTAAGTAAGAAAGAAGAACGTCTGTAAGGAAGAAGAAAAAAAAAACTGGGTGTTTTGCCCATTTTAAAACATGTTGGTACCTACCAGATTTTTTATTTTTACAAAATAACGGAACATTTTAAAAGTTTAAATTGGGGAAGAACTTGGCTGTAATGAAGGTTTACCAAGGGTGGTGGGAGGTGGGGGGGGAGGGGTGGACTGTACTCGATTGACTTAATTTTAAGTTGTGGTGAGCAAGGTTTAAAAAAAAAAAAATAAATAAAAGCAAAAGAACACACTCTACAATAAACACATGTCAGAATCTAAATTTCAAACTGGCAACAGCGTAAATTTTTAACTTTGTCCAAGATCTGCACTTTAATTATAGACAATCAGATTTAAAAAAGCAATGTTTTCAAAAGTGGGCCCAAAGCCATACGATGGAGGTTAACTTAACTTGATTGTTAATGGGGGGGGTATTCAAGAAATGGTAAAGTATATACTAACACAGGGGCCCCCAAGTATATATTTATACAGGGGCCACCAAGTATATACTAACACAGGGGCCCCAAGTATATATTTACCCAGGGACTCCCCTTCAACAAACATATCGACGGCTAAGCCTGGAACAAGACAGAGGTTGGGGAAACACTGATGTAAAGAAAATTAATGGCAATACATTGTTTAACATTAAATCGTTCTGAGACTCCATAGCCAGATTTTTCTCCGTGTGATTATTATAAACAAATGATGTGTTTAGATTATGTTGAGTTTTTCAGCGCAGTATTTGATTGCGCGCATACTGCAGCACCTGCAGACAAACACGTGATATTATTATCATTTTTCTGAATCCTTGCGGCGTGTTGTTTACTCCAGAGATTATGGGTAAAATTTTTCTGATGTCATTATGGAATTAATGATTACAATCGTAATTTCTGATTTTCTTTTTAAATTAGTTTCACAGATTAACACAAACCTAAAGATAAATAAAGTAACTATAGGTATATGCCTGCATGGCAATAAGAACTGTTATTATCATAGACGTGACATTAAGAACTGTTATTATCATAGACGTGACAATAAGAACTGTTATTATCATAGACGTGACATTAAGAACTGTTATTATCATAGACGTGACATTAAGAACTGTTATTATCATAGACGTGACATTAAGAACTGTTATTATCATAGACGTGACATTAAGAACTGTTATTATCATAGACGTGACATTAAGAACTGTTATTATCATAGACGTGACATTAAGAACTGTTATTATCATAGACGTGACAATAAGAACTGTTATTATCAAAGACGTGTATTATTTATGGAAAGTTATAACTCTTTCATTATTGATATCGGACCAGAGTGGTTGGGCATGAGTCCATGAGACCTGCATTCCGATTTTAATTTATTTAGTAAAAAATATTATAAATAGCCTCGCCACAGTCAGTGTAAACAAGATTGAGTGAAATAAAGTAATAAAGCAATGAAGTAATAAATAAATGAAGTAATAAAGTAATGAAATAATAAAAATAATAAAGCAATAAAGTAATGAAGTAATGGAGTAATAAAGTAATGAAGTAATGAAATAATAAAGTAATAATGCAATAAAGTAATAAAGTAATAAAGTGATAAAGTAATAAAGTGATAAAGTAATAAAGTAACAAAGTAATAAAGTAATAAAGTAATGGAGTAGTTAAAAACAACAACCCTGATTCAATTTCATACGCGCTTTGTTTGAAATATTCATCTCCAAATATTTTATGTTCTTATGCAATAATATTTACATCAAATATTTTGTTTATAACCTATTAATATATCTGTCAGGTTGTTGAAGCTGTTGGTTGGTTACTTGCACTGGCATTGGTGGGGGGGGGGGGGTCAGTCTGCCAGGAGGAAGCGTTTCACCAATTTAGTACTGTTTGGCCAATGAATGGGCCCCATGAATGATTTTGCCCCATGCGTCACTTACGTCAGTGGTCCCCAACCTTTTTCTCGCCGCGGACCGGTCAAACTGGGGCAAGGGGGGCGTGGCGTTGATTATTTATATTTTAGATTTTTTTTTTATTTAAAATGTTACAAAGGAAATAAATAAAAAGGAAAAATGTAAATGTTTCTTGGGCGGCCCTGTACCATTCGATCCACGGACCTGTACCGGTCCGCGGCCCGGGGGTTGGGGACCCCTAACTTACGGTACTGGTCATCTGTTTTAAGTATAAGTTTTTTTTTTTTTTAACTGGCCCTCATAGATTTGAATGGATTTTACGGTGTCACACAATGTTTCCCTTAATCATATTTGTATAAAGACCCCCCCAACAGTATTTGTATCGGTTCCGCCCATGTCTGTAGGCCTATCAATCTTTGAATCTGAATCGTCTTTTGTCATATTTTCACTGATTCGCTCACATTCTGCTCAATAATCTGGCGCGTTAGGTTTAGTGATGAGGGGAGTTAACTTTGATTGTAAATGTCATGCATTACGTCAACTGCTTGCATTATTCCCCCCTATTTCCCTTTCCGCTGAATTCCTTCATGTGAAGGTTACGTATTGTCGGGTCACAAATATCTTACTCCACAACCCGCCCCAATGGGTAGAGCCATGGATATCTAGATACCAGGATGAACAACCAAACAAAATTTCATTCTAGCTGTGTACGGTTTAGGCTGACGCAAGGATTAACGCCCAACAGACGACATACAATAAAATGTGACTTTTTATTTCTAGTATAATAATTTAGGGGTAGGAGCATGTGGAACTATTCTTAGGATATGAAAAGGTATTCCCCAATCTTTGAAAAATATAAAAGACTTTGAAAAAAAATCTAAAAGAGGGGATATGAGATGGGTTAGAAAGGGAGTTATTGACAGTACGATGGAGGGACAATAAAACTGTTTCGGATATGTCCACTATGCATAATGCAAATGGATTTGGAACATTTAAATGACAGACTAAGTAAATGGGAAATTTTAGGAACTTACTGTTGACCAACCAACCATAATACAGGATTACAATAAATATATGGGGGATGTAGATAAAAGTGACCAGTTGATAAATATAATGTTCTACGAAAAATTATCATAAGCTGGTATAATAGTTACACTAATCTTGTAAAATATTTTTAGCAAAGTTATAAAACATACTGAAATTGAGATTTGTTGTTATCAATAGACATTAGAATGTTAGTTTTTATAACTTACATTTATATTTTTGAATTTTTCTTGTTGCAAAGTCAATGTTGATCCCAGCAAATTTTTGGTCCTTTTTCTGTTAAAACACATCATTTTTTTGAAATTTTTAAATATCTTTTGTTTCTGATTATAATGTCTTCAAAAATATCCTACACACAGAGAATTGAATGTAGTTTAATAAAAAGTAACTTTTATTGAAATGAATCATAATGAATTTTTTTTCTTCTTTGTGTTTGTGAATTGTTTAATTTATTTATTTTTGTTTATTTTTTTCATCTAAACTTTTTAAAAATAATAAAATACTTGCATAATAATATCACTTTGAAACATATATTGTTAAAAAGCCCTTTCAATTTACTACATTTTCATATATATATACTATAATAACATAATTTTTTAAATAAAAGCTGTAGAGAAATATTAGTCGATAAAAATTTTAAAGACATTGACGAATTAAGATTGAAAAAGCTGGATGTTTTTTTTAACAATGTCAACAGAGGAGGGCTATTGAAGCATTCTGAGTACACCTTCTCTACTTGCCTACAAAATTGGAAAGTATTCAATTCATTGAAAAGATCAGCAAGTAGTCTGAAACTATTTCTAGGACATACAAATAAAAAAAAATGTTTTAATTGTTGATAGAGTAACAATTGATGAGTCTTTGCTGATTGAAGAAATTATTTTTTTATTTCAATCATAATTTAAAAGAACTTATTTATGTTAAATTTTTTAATTGTTCGTCTAAAAATTATGTTAAGCAATTGAATGAGACCGTTCATGAAAAACCAATGAAAAGACGAAAAATAAATAAATTGACAAAATAAAGATTTTAAATTAAAAAATTTGTTATTAAAAGTTTTCAAACTGTAATTGCGTTTGTGTTTATTTCATAAAAACATAAGTACCAAATATACAAAACTGCTATTAAACATGAAGACTAACGCTCAACACTTGATTGTGTGTCAGCCTAAAACGTATGTTTTTAAATATTGGTTGTCCTTCCTGATGCTATATCAAGATGTTCATGGTAGAGCAGTATCAGTTTCAAGGGGCGGCAACTTGTCACAGGCGATCAAGGGGCCCTTCGCTTTTAGTTTTTTTTAAATTATTATTACTAAAAAGGGCCAAAGGGCCCTGCTAAATGGAGCTCTCCATAGGCCCATTGTAGACTAAAAGCAGCCCCTGCGTACAATATATGCTATAACGTAACCGAATTGGGCATTCTTCCTTATTCAACTAACTTGATAGATGCGGATTTGTTTGTCATTTGATTTAGTCGATATTTTAGTTGATAGTTTAACATCTGACCTATTGTACACGAATTTAGGTGAGTTAAATACATATCCTGTCTCTCATAGTGTTCATATCAGCATCAAATTGATATGGGAAAAGGCGGACTCATGTCCACTGAGAGCCCCGGGCGCAGAAGAAAACATTGGGCCCTTTAGAAAATGGGTTTAAAATTGGGCCCTGCGCCCGTCATTAGATCCGCCTATTTATATAAAATACATTTTGTGATGTTGTGTCAATTTTAATTTTTTTTTTTTGTCTTTTGGTAGGCATTCCAGAGGCCAATGTCTAGCACGATAGATGACGTCATCTGCACGTGTTTGACACGTGTGTACGCTGACCACTCGGCCCGAACTGACCGACTGACCTGTAGGCTGGAACATGCACTTCCGATCAGACACACCTTCTTCCGGCTAAAACGGGTGCCGCACTTTCAGACTCGAGATGACCTTCATAGCGAGCACATGCCCGCCTACCTACCGATATACAGGTAACACATTCCCACCTACCTACCGATAAACAGGTAGCACAGCTAGCACATGCCCGCCTACCTACCGATATACAGGTAATACAGGTAACACATTCCCGCCTACCTACCGATATACAGGTAACACATTCCCGCCTACCTACCGATATACAGGTAACACATTCCCGCCTACCTACCGATATACAGGTAACACATTCCCGCCTACCTACCGATATGCA
>JAGDYQ010000048.1:1492480-1502480 GCA_021962125.1 Bulinus truncatus | reverse complement strand
AATGTGTGTAATTGCTCCACGCTAACATGCCGCTGATAAAAAGTTATGCAAATTTTGCCGCGTTCACCCCCATAGTCAGGAACTTGAAAAATATACACATGTCGGTTTTACTAAAAACAAACCATTTCAGTGCATCCACCAGAAACATATCATTATTTTCGATCGAGGTTTCACTAGTCGCCATTTTCATAAGTAATTAAAAGTTATTTAAATGATCAAATTAGCAAATAGTAAAATGATTCATTATTTAAAATATTTTAAAGACTTCAGTATTTATATTTATTATTTATGGATAAATTTATAAGGTTGTGGCTAATAAACTCCGATTTTCATTCGGATCCCGTCCCAATAAAATCTGATTGTTATTCGGACCCGTGGCAAATATGCTCTTAGCTTAGCTATACATAAACTTTATTATTGTTTTTTTTTATAATTGTTTGAATTGTATGATTTAATCGTTACTCAGTGTCTAGGGTTCCACTAAGCGGACTCTGTATTATTATTTTTTCGGGTTCCGTCTAATAAAGTTTAAATATAGCTAAGCTTAGTGCATATTTGCCACGGGTCCGAATAACAATCGAATTTTATTGGGACCCGGGTCCGAATAGCCACAGCCTTATAAATTTATCTACTCTATTTCAGATATTCTGTTTATAATAAAATTGTTAAATACAGAAAGCGACCGTTTTGTTTTTTAGTCTTTTACAAATTAGCGGGCAAATAATACACGAAATAACGCGTTGTATTTATCGTCGTAATAAAAATTTATTTTTAAATGATTGATACAATTATTCTATGAAATAAAACTATTTTAACTTTATATATAACAAAATAAAATGCTTTTAAAAAATTTCGGAGGGTAAACAAGATTTAAAACGAACACAAAACTATTCCCCATTAAAGATTTCTTGTGGTGATGTGCGTGTTACTGTTGTGGCGTTCGTAAAACATGACATCATTTCAAATTGTAGGAGGCAAACAAACAAATTTGTAATTTTAAAGCTAAAAAAAATTCTGCTGTAAAAAAACATTTGGGAGCCGTGGAGCCGCCAGATTTTTTCGGCTCCGGCTCCAGCAAAAAGTAGCGGCTCCCGGCTCCTCGGCTCCGGCTCCGGCTCTTCAAGCCTACTCTTAATGTCCACTTATAAACTTCCAAGCATCATTACTCTAGTGTTGTTGGATATGTCTGTACTTTGCAGTGACTTGCTGACTTAAGCAATTGTTGATAATAACCTTAACCAATATTTGAGAATAAGCCTACACATAAATGAGAACTTATTAAAAGTAGCGAATTGGCCGCTTCTGGTTTATTATAAAAATAACATCTCGCATATTGTGGCATTTCTTGAAGTAGACCATACACTTTTGCTAATTCAATGTATTCACTGCATCTACTCTTGATGACCATATGTAGTGTTTTTCGTGACCTTTCAATGTTACATGTACAACTGATAACTTTTTTTTCTCCTCGTAATGGACATGCTGTAAAATCGCAGATCAAAGATGTCAATTTATAACTACTGAAGAACCACAACAGATTCTTGAATTTGATTGAACGGCTGGGCCAAGAGCAGATCACTGGAGTGTTTATAATATTGTATTTGAGCTAAAATAAATGCAAATGTTATCAATGTAAAAGAACGAAGGGGAGTTGGCTGCGCGTCCAATCAAAACGTTTAACGTGACGTAGATGGCCCATGTCTGGTTTAGAAGCTGAACATTGTTTTCAAGATTACTATTTCGGAGACCCGTCTAGCTCGGCGCCCTGTGCATAATTATTAAAATAAACGTATTTAGATGCACAGTTCCGACATTTTACTTATTTACTTTTGTTATTCACTAATTATATTACAAATTTGACCAAAAAGAAACTATTTCAAATTAGGCCCATACAATGCATGCGGCAACATAATTAGTACCGGTCGACGTTTGATAATTTCACCGCGGCCGGAGAGGTGTAGGTGTCGCACTATCCTTAGAGAAATAGTCTACAAGAAATAGTTTTATATATTGATATCTTCTGAGGACAACTAGCAACTTAAATAAGTTAATAAAATAATATTGACTTCTGACTTCACTTTTATACATATGTATAATAAAATAATAAAGTAAAAACTCCGTGATTTCTGAGTGATGTTATTTAATTTGCAAATTTACTTTTTAGCAGAATTAATTTTATTTTAAATTGAATAATTGCGACTGGTCAATTTGTTTTTGATAGATCTGTTCTTTGTTTTCAATATTTTATAAGAAATATCATACAAATAGCTAAGCTACATTCGTGCATCTTTGTCGTTCTTCCCGGGTTGTACGTTAAACAAACAGTATAATAATATAACACAAGTATCTATTATGTAACAATTGTGTAGCAGAACAAATGGTCAATATATTTATAACAGGAATCTGAAATAGCTCAGCCTCAATAAATTTGTATCATTAAAACTCTTTACTACTTAAATTATTTTCAACAAAACTGCAACATGCCATCATTACTGAAACGTAGTTAAAATTATATATTTCTAATTAATAGCTAAACAATCGGTACTAAAATGCACCATTCCAGATATGGAACTGCAAAAAATTTCTTGGGGAGGGGACTCACTGAGGTCCCCTCCCAAAACTCCTCCTCTCCGTTCGAAAGCTTTCGGCGCTTCGCACCTCCATCTTCGCCCCCCCCCCGAACATTTCTTCTACCCCACCAGGGGCGGAATTATGGGGAGGGGCCGGGGGCAAGTCCCCCCCCCGGCTATCGCAAGTTTAGGTAATACATCATTAAATTATCGAAATATTTTTTTATCAAAGATCGATTTTCATTCATGAAAACAGTTTCGCCCCCCCCCGGGGTCAAAGTTTTGCCCTC
Organism: Bulinus truncatus; assembly: GCA_021962125.1. Lineage (NCBI taxonomy): Eukaryota > Metazoa > Mollusca > Gastropoda > Planorbidae > Bulinus > Bulinus truncatus. Next base: position 1,499,620 of record JAGDYQ010000048.1, on the reverse strand, counting down.
CCCCCCGTCAAAGTTGTCTAGATCCGCCGCTGTACCCCAGAATCAGTTCTTCGGCACCCCCCCCCCCCGCCGGAAACAAATTTCTTCGCCCCCCCCCCCCCCAATGCAATAATCCTGGCTATAAATAAGTAATATAAATACTGAAGTCTTTAAAATATTTTAAATAATGTATCATTTTACTATTGGCTAATTTGATCATTGAGATAACTTTTTAGTACTTATGAAAATGGCGACCAGTAAAACCTCGATCGAAAATAATTATATGATTCTGGATGCACTGAAATGGATTATTTTTTAGTAAAACCGACAATGCGTATATTTTTCAAGTTCCTGACTATGGGGGTGAACGCGGCAAAATTTGCATAACTTTTTATCAGCGGCATGTTTGCGTGGCGCGATTACAAAAATTTCTGTCTCGTGTGATACTATTTTAATAGGGAGCCGGAGCCGGAGCCGTCAAATTTGTGGGAGCCGGAGCCGAAAAAAAATATGGCGGCTCCGCAAGCCTGATTAAGAGAATGCAAAATGCTGAAATAAAATCACGGAAGGGCTACAGACAATGATAAAAGATGGTTGTTCCAGACCTGTTTTAAGAGAAGAGAGAGACGTATGAAGACACTACATACTTATCAGTTAATAGAGGAAGGAATCGTTTTTTTACACCCGAATTAAATTTAAAATATATAGTGAAAAATGTTGTGCATTGTAATAGGTTACACAATTTTCAGAACGGTGTGTGTGTGTGGGGGGGGGGGGGCTAGATCGCCAAAAAAAAACTATCACATGGCGCCTCAATAGCTAGCTACGGACTGGGCTTTATGTAGTGCCATTGTGACGTACATTGATAATGTTTCATTCCGGATGAGAGAAATTACGCTATGGAGAGTGTTTGTTGTGAGTTCACTTTGATTGAAGGAACATTTGAAACAGATCAGTCTTTGAGACTAAAAGATTTTAATAGGTTTGTGTGTAATCTTTTTCCAACATGGATATTGATAGAGAGATGCAGACTAAACATTTCTTTAAGATTTACAATGATTGAGTGAATAACAGAGTGAACATAGCCAGTAGCCTTCCTATCTGCTTTAGGTCACAATTCTGTTAATGTTGACAAGTCGTTGTACTGTACAGAATCTCGTTTTGGAAAATAATACTTTGTTGATAAACAGATTTACCAAGTATTTATTTAAAAAGAAAAGAAGAACTTGAGAACACTTTAAATTAAAGATTGGCTAAGAACTATCTGACTTTGTTCTGGATTATTCAATTAAAGTTCTAGTATTTTTTGGGGGCAAGTTTTTCGCCGAAACCGAACCGACACCGGACGAAGTAAAATGCCGACACCGACACCGGCAAAAACTGCCGACACCGACACCGGCTACCCAGCCCTGGTTGTGACAGGCGCGGTTTTGAAACAGTCGCTATTTTGAAGTCGCTCAACTGACAGTCGCTGTTTTAACAGATGCTATTATAATTACTAGAAGAGGAATTGGTGCAGTCACACTGTTACAGAAACACTTTCAAGATGTTGGATTAGAAAAAGCTGTATACATTGGATGATATCACCACATTCGAGATACAATAATGAAACATGTCATGAATGATCATTTTAGTACATCAACATCTTCACCTAAGCTCAGCTACTCGTTTGTTTTAACCCACTATATTTAAACCTACTGTATTTCAATGTATTGTATTTCAACCTACTGTATTTCAACCAACTGTATTTCAACCTACTGTATTTCAATCAACTTTTTTCAACCTGCTGTTTTCAACCTAATCTATTTCAACCTTCTGTATTTCAATCTACTATTTCAATAATTAGACCTACTTTAAAATAAAACTAGTTTTGACGTTATAAAATTAATTTAAAAAATGGTAAAGTAATTCAAGTAAAATGTTGGATAAACATATTTTTTAAAACTTAAGTACGTAAAAGGGACATCATTGAAAAATTTCCTTTAGCGTTAGGCATTAGAGAAAATATCGTACACATTGAACTAGAATAAAATATATCAGACAAACAAAACTTACTCCTTAAAATCCGAACCCTATTTAACATAAATGAAACAGTGAGGCTAAAGCTAAAAATAAATTGCAACATATCGTTTTTAGAATTGAAAACTAGTCTGAACATATTTCTATGGATTCCATTTCCTGCACACACAAAACTATAACAACAACAAAATTAACAAATTTCTTGATTACGATGAATTGTCAATCATAGAATATTATAATGAATAAATGGATCAAGCTTATATCGATTGCTTTACCTGGTTTTCGTTTGTTACGTCTTGTGCAAATATATTATGTCCTAGAATATGAAGCGCTTTCTCTGGACTGACTTTGTTTATTCTTGCGATTTTTCTCACCAGCTCTTCAGCTTCTTTTTATTTCTTGTTGACACAAAGCCAACGCAGTGATTCGTCACTAATCCTAAATAGATATAAGTCAAAGATATATATGAATTGACCCAAATTTGATCAGTGCTTTAATCATTCTCTCATCTAAATAATCCACTTAATAAGTGCTTCACCGGTGTAGAGCAAGTGTGTAGAACATCATTGAAGTAGGTAATGATCAGAATTCCAAATAATTACAAAAGGAGAAAGTAATTTAAAATTAGAAATGCTCTATTCATAAAATAAATCAGTTGCGTTCTTTTTAGGGGAGACCCGAGAAAAGATAGTTTTAGTGCATTTTCTGGGACACTGTGTAGGTTTAACGTCAATAGCCTATTACGACTGCCTGTGGGCAGATGGTGTTCAAGTAGTTGATTATTATTTATTAGATAATAAGATTTGCAGTGAACACTCTGTCTCTGTATACTGCTGTATTGGACCATTCATTGATAACAATGTCTTTAAAATCATAATAATATTCAGTGATGGGACAAATTATGTATTGTTAAATTTGATCGTTTCAGGGGATCTTCTCACAAAGTTAAGTGTATAAGTCTGTCAACTGGATCACAACATAAACTGATAACAAGACAATAATCGGGTGACTATTTCAACAACGTACCACCCCTACCCACAATATAGACAGATAACAAGACAATAATCTGGTGACTATATCAATATCGTACCACCACTGGACCACAACATAGCCAGACAACGAGGTGATAATCAGTTGAGTATAACGTCAGCTCACGTGGGTGTGGCTCTGTGTTTAGTTGGCATCATCTCCATGACACCACGTTGGAGAATAGCGCACATCCCTGAAGAAATGCATTTATAAATTATACCTAATTTTTATAAAACGAAAAACGCTGGGCGCATGAACACAAATATCCAGACCTTTCTGACATACTCTAATGTCTATAAATGAAAACCTGTTTAATATAATTTCACTATCTCTATACTTATAAGACGCATTTGTTGTCTGTCTGTCTGTCTGTTCCCTTATAACTCAAGATCCAGACAACCAAATAACGTGAAATTTGGTACACGTACACATAATTACGTGGGGAAGGTAATAGGACAGGTTTCGTTTCATCTCGATGGGTAGTTTAATTGTAATTAATTATTTTTATTTTAGTATTTTACTATATTAAAGTAATCTCGACGGCGCCAAAAATAAAACTCCTCTGTGACGTCATTTCCCGATGATACATTTTACATTTTTAAATTTTCCTAATAATAAAGTCGAATAGAACTTGCGCGCTGGTGCTGTATCGTGCCTTGATGCTGCAAAGAATTGTTGATGTTTTTTCATGCTCCCTGATTTGTACAGTTTGAGGAAGGTAAAGGAATGAAGAAGTATTTTAGAAGAAGTGTGAAGTCATAATAATAAGTATATATATATATATATATATATATATATATAAATATATATATATATATATAGATAGATAGATAGATAGATAGATAGATAGATAGATAGATAGATAGATAGATAGATAGATAGATAGATAGATAGATAGATAGAGAGAGAGCGAGAGAGAGGGAGGGAGAGAGAGGAAAGAAGGGTTGGAGGGAGGGAGGGAGGAAGGAAGGGGGAGAGGGAGAGGGGGAGAGAGAGGGAGAGGGGAAGAGGGAGATGAGAGAGGGAGGAGAGAGGGAGAGAGAAAGGGGGGAAGGAAAGAGAAAGGAGGAAGGAAGAGCGGGGGTAGGTAGGGAGATAGAGGGGAGGGAGAGAGAGAGAGGGTGGGAGAGAGGGAGGGAGATAAAGAGAGAGGGGGAATGGGGAGGGAGAGAGAGGAAATGAGGGAGGGAATAAGGGGAGGGAGAAAGGGGAGGGAGGGGGAGGGAGAGAGAGGAATAGGGGGAGAGAGGAGGAAGGGAAAGAGAGGGAGACGGGAGAGGGAGGGAGGGAGAAAGGAGGGAGGGATGGAGAGAGGGGGTAGGGAGGGAGTGAAAAGGGAGGAGAGGAGGGAGAGAGAGGATGGGAGAAATGGGAGGGAGAGATAAAGAGAGAAGGGCAGGGAGGGAGAGAGAGGGGAGGAGAAAGGAAGGAAGGGGAGAGAGGGGGACAGTGGGTGAGAGAAGGAGAGAGGGAGATGGGAGAGTTAGGGAGGGAGGGAGGGAGAAAGGGAGGGAAGGAAAGAGAAAGGGAGAGAGGGGATAGGGAGGGAGAGAGAGAGAGGAAGGGAGAGAGGGGTTAGGGAGAAAACAAAAGGTAAACAGAAAACCTTATTTTAAACCCGGGCAAAGCCGGGTACTTGCAACTAGTATTAATATATTGATTCAATTGACTTTACAACTATTACATTATATTTCACAAGTTTAGGTTATACAACACTAGAATTAATTTTAGATAATCAAATGCATTTTGATCTGCAATATCGTGATATTTCGAAAACCTTCTGTAATAATTCTTTTGGGATTTAATTGTTAACATTGCAATAATTGTGCAATAAACGAATTGAAATATACATTCTCTTAAATAAAATGTCAGCATTGTAAAACAAACATTTACATATTATAAAATTCATGCCCCCAACGTTTTTAGTTTAATAAAAATTTGAAGCTCTTTTAAAGTCTATTACCATGTAACCAATTTATTCATAAATTATTTTCTGCTTTTTAGTAAGCAAGAAAAACGTTGTTTTTTATAAAATATTTTTTTTATAATTTTATTTGTTATTTTTCAAATAAAATTATTTTCATTCTTCATTATTAATTGGTTTTGATGTATTGCTTATTTACCGTATCAAATACTAACGACTTTAACTTTTTAATGCGCACTCGATTTTAAGAGAGCCTTTAAAGCAAAAAGAAATTAATCTGGCAAAATCAGGATGGCTCTAGAGCATTTTCATGTATAAATAGAGAAGGAAGTAAGTCATGTTTAATAACTGTTAAAAAAATAAATAATGGTTACGCCCTTTTTTTGTTTAGCTTATAATCTATATATAATGTATAAGCCATATATAGTACCCTAAGAAACCCTGAACCCCGGCCCTGAGAGATCAGATCGCCAAATAAACTTTTGATGTACACATGGCAGGCCAAGACCTACAAAATGATATATACATCATGGGTCTAGGACTTATGGTTGTTGAGATATAGGGTGATAACGAACAGACAGACAGACAGACAAAACGGGGACAATAGAGCATTTTTTTCGAAAATGTTCTAAAAAGCCAGTGCCGGGGATAACATTTTTTTTGCAGAGCCGGAGATAAATATGTTGTTCTTATCCCCGGCAGGGATATGTTAGCTAAAGCAGAGCCGGGGATAAAATGTATATGGTCTCATCCCCGGGGGAGATATGTTAGCTAAAGCAGAGCCGGGGATAAATGTATATGGTCTCTTCCCCGGCAGGGATATGTTAGCTAAAGCAGAGCTAGCGATAAATGTATATGGTCTCATCCCCGGATGGGATATGTTAGCTAAAGCAGAGCCAAGGGTAAATGTATATGGTCTCATCCCCGGCATGGATATGTTAGCGAAAGCAGAGCCGGTGATAAATATCTATGGTCTCATCGCCGGCGGGGATATATTAGCTAAAGCAGAGCCGGGGATGACAGTTCCCGGTGCCGGGGTTATCAACGGCATACCCGGCGGTAAATCGAGCCCTGCTTTTACATCACTAAATAACATTAGGAAATGCTTTTTATTTATACCCTATCACCACATATTAATTTATATCTCAGATAATAATAATACATGAAGTGGCGGTATATTTACAGGTCTATCTTTACTTATTTGGCGGCCCTTTTGCTGCTCTGGTTTCGGAGGGTTAGGTTAAAAAATCTTGTAACACTGTTCATTAAGGAGTTTCAGTGGAAACCAAGTTAGAGAAGATGAAACTATTCGAAAATGGAGCGTACAGCGGCGGAGAGGGGTGCGCTTGTTCTGGTACTTAAAAACAAACAGCACCGAGAGGTGCGCTGAAGAGTTTGTTCTGATAGTTATAAACAAACAGCAGCGAAAGGTGCACTGAAGATTTTGTTCTGGTAGTTATAAACAAACAGCGGCGAGAGGTGCACTGTAGAGTTTGTTCTGGGACTTATAAACAAACAGAAGCAAGAGGGGCACTGAAGAGTTTTTTCTGGTACTTGTAGACAAACAGCAGCGTGACGTACACTGAAGAGTTTATTCTGGTACTTATAAACAAACAGCAGCGAGAGGTGAGCAGAAAAGTTCGTTCTGGTACTTAAAAATAAACAGCAGCGAAAGGTGCGCTGAAAAGTTTGTTCTGGTACTTATAAACAAACAGCAGCTAAAGGTGCACTGAAGAGTTTATTCTGGTACTTATAAACAAACAGAAGCGAGAGGTGCACTGAAGAGTTTGTTCTGGTACTTATAAACAAACAGCAGCTAGAGGTGCACTGAAGAGTTTGTTCTGGTACTTATAAACAAACAGCAGCGAGAGGGGCACTGAAGAGTTTGTTCTGGTACTTATAAACAAACAGAAGCGAGAGGTGCGCTGAATAGTTTGTCCTGGTACTTAAAAACATGCTACACGCTACATACGGACATATTGTCACCATTGTGACGTATCATGAGGCACTTTGTAGTGGTTAAACGTAAATTCCCAAACTTTCCTATTATACCAGACAGTCTTTGAAGTATTACATGACGTACAAAATTTGGAATGTCCTCTCAATAAAATGACGGTTGTAGAAATGAACATTAGAGGAGTGAGCAGTGCACGGGTCAGTTTGGCGAGTATCATGATGTGGGGTTTGAT